>MU666308.1:19059-57403 GCA_026770625.1 Nicotiana glauca | reverse complement strand
GGGGGGAGTTAATCAGTTGCATTTGGCTGCATCATATAATGCATAAGGGATTCAAATGGAGGATATGTATAGCCAGAATTTTTATAGCCGACCTCAACTAGCTTGGGATTGAGGCTTAGTTATTATATAATAATTAATGCATGAGGAAAACAAGCAACTGGGTCATACCAAAGGAAATGGAAAAATTATGGAAGCTCTAATTTTCAACCAAGTAAAACCCCTTCTGAAATATGAGTGTCAAGACATGTTCTGAAAATTTGAGGCAAAAGGCTTTAGTCTAGTTGGTTACTGTTTGATACTAAAGTAGAAGTGGGACTTTAGTTAGTTGATAGGTTATCATTGATTAGTGAGAAAATTGGGAGATAAAAAAGATGAAACTAGTGGAATCGTTGGTATTGCATTCATATATTAGTATTATTCGCAAATGTGCAAATTATATGACACAATTATTGTTTGGAGAATCAAATAACGTTTCCTAGTATACATTTTAAATATTTCTAATTTTCAAAGACATGAGTTTATAGTGTTCATCTATAGGTTTAGTAGCGTGCATGTCCCTTCATATTCTTATATTTTTTATTATGATATGTGATTTTGTTCGCCTCAGGTATTATATTCCCTGTTGCTATTATTTGATACTACTTATCCTTCATCTCTCCCTTTTTTCTCTTCCATCTTTCTTCCTTCCTTCCTTGCTTCCCTCTTCTTCTTCTTGCCCTTCCTGAGCGGTGGGTCTATTAGAAACAACCTCTCTACCTGCATTAGGTAGAGGTAAGGTCTGCGTACAGTCTACCCTCCCCAGACCCCACATATTGGGATCAAACTGGGTTTGTTGTTGTTGTCAAAGACATGAGTTTACAGGCCTTTTTAGGTCGTTTTCAATGGGCAAATGACCTTTGAAAAATAATCCAATCTGTGGATACTCCATACAACGATTTATATGTGATGGAGAAATTATTTTCCTTTTGAAAGGTCACGAGTTGACTTTTCATAAGAAGGTAAAAGTATCTCATCAGCAGTATAGTTATCCAACTAATAGTTCTGGCATAAATCATGGCATGAGCAGTTCGAAATTTTCCCAGTAAGAATTATCGAGCTACAAGGTTCTATTCTGATAAAATGTCCTGCAAAAGCTTCGATGTAATATCTGATTGAAAGCTTCTAAATGCTAACATGCCTATACTTGTAGGCATCTTATATACATCTAGCTGTCAGAGTTAGAAACAGCTTAAATCATTTCAGCTGGAGCTTTCTCTCTCCTCTTTCTCTTCAGCATCATCTTTTGTTTCTTATCCCATACTAAAAGTTAGTTTGCAGTCTACACTTCTACAAATTGTTAAGAAAATTGAACCTTGAGCTTAACTCAACCCAAAAAGCCAGCTCAAAGGTGAGGATATCTCAACATCATGTATGGGATAAGAGCTCATTCCTCGACTAATGAAAAACACTTTAACCTCTAACACCCACAACCTGCACGCCCAAGGCTGGACATTGTGAGCATGGACAATTTGACTTGGGAGTCCAGCATTGGATAAACCAAGAACAGTGATCGGTCTGCCTCTAATACCATTTCGAGAAAATGAATCTTTCGTCTAACTCAACCCCAAAAATTAACTCATGATGTGAGGTTGCCTAACATAAGAGATACCAACCCACGTTCTCCATCAATGTTGACAATCTAACACCAGCCAATTCCTTTTAAAAATTATAGCAACAACAAAAAATCTAGTGTAGTCCCACAAGTGAGGTCTGTGGAGGTTAGTGTGTACGCAGACCTTACCCCTGCCTTGAGAGATAGAAAGACTATTTCTGAATGATCCTCGACTTAAGAAAGATAAGAAGAAAGGAGTAACAGCAAGTAATAACACAAGCAAGCCAATCAGAAAATCGAAGTGAACGAAACAAGTGATAACAGAAATATAAGAATAAGAAAATACAAGACTAACACTAAATAGCCCATTAATACCATTGGTATGAACAAGGAAAACAGAAAATAGTCTGCTACCTAACCTTCTATCCGAATTCTCGATCTCCACACCTTGCTATCAAGGGTTATGTCCCCGGTAAGCTGGAGCATTGTCATATTTTGCCTAATCACCTCACTCTAATACTTTTCGGCCTACCCCTACCTCTCTTTGGGACCTCTAAGGCCAACCTCTCACACCTTCTCAGTGGACATCAGTGCCTCTCCTATTTATATGCCCGGACCATCTAAGTCTCACTTCCCGCATCTTTTCCTCCATACGCCCATCTTTTCCCGAATATCTTCATTCATAATTTTATCCAACCTGGTGTGCCCACACATCTATCTCAACATCCTCATTTGTGCTACATTTATCTTTTGGATATCAGAGTTCTTGACTGGCCAACACTCAACCCCCATACAACGTAGTTGGTCTGATCATCACTCCGTAGAACTTATCTTTAAGTTTTTGTGGTACATTCTTATCACAAAAAACACCGGAGGTGAGCCCTCATTTCACCCACACTGCTCCAATACGATGTGTGACATCCCCGTCAATCTCCCTATTCCCTTGTATAACTAACATAAGGTACTTGAAACTTACTCTCTTAGGGATAACTTGTGTGTCAAGCCTCACATCCCCATCCGTTCCGTTTTCTGAGTCACCCCAATAAACTTACATTCCAAGTATTTTGTCTTGGTGCTACTTAACTTGAAAGCTTTAGACTCCAGAGTCTGCCTCCCAAGCGCCGAGGGGCTAACCGTCATATTCTCAATCGGCTTTGCCTCGCTGCATACTTTCGTTTAGTATTCCTTACAGCTATTCTCCAATCACCCGAAAGCAGCGGCGAGGCGGACATTGATTTTGCAGAAAGGCTGGCTGTTGCCTCGGGTCTCATCAATTAGTACAATGTCATCTGCAAATAACATGCATCACGGCACCTCCCCTTGAATGTGTCACATCAGCGCTTCCATCGCCAGGGTAAATAAAAATGGGTTGAGAGCCGATCACGGGTTCAACCCCATCACCACTGGGAAGTGTTTCGATGTGTTGCGTGGACTCTCCAAATTGCTGCTGCACCCGTGTCGGTTCCTCCAAAAATACACTACTTTTGGAGGATCCGACACGCACACGAAGACATTTTCTGAGAGTCCAAGCAACATAAGTTCCGAATCCCCTCTTATTGTCCTCTCCCGGATCTTAGCTCCGTTATAGATGTCCTTAATCGCCCTAACGTAACGCAATAGGTACCTCTTAAAAATTACCTATATGTTATTTGAATAGATATGAGAACGTTTTTGTGTTTTATAAATTTTCCATGGCCCTTTATCTTTTCCCTGATCCATTCAGTTCAAACAACATGTAGGGCAATATTCGTAAGATCAACTTCTGCCAGTTTTGTGGAGGCTCAACAAAGCATGAGATACCTGATGGTGAGGAAAAGGTGAGAGCTATCTGCACCCGCTGTGGGAAGATTATCTATGAGAATCCAAAAATGGTAAGATTTTATGAAGCTTTACGATCTACATTTTTCCGGCATGGATTCTGGAATCAAATGCAGACTAATCATTGTACTACCACTTGAAATTGTAATGATTACATGATTTTCCCTTTGGCTTTTCATAACATAGATGTTTGGTGGTTAATTTTCAATATTGATGGTTGAAACTTGAAAGTGGGAGTGTCCATCTTTGTTTAGAACCAGATAAATCCCCCAAACCAAATCAGTTTGGTAACCTTGTTTCAATTATTAAGTCTACTTATTTGTATTTTTATCAAATTCAGTTTTGTTTCGGGGACAGTTTGAAGTATGCATATACATAGGAAAAAGGAAAACGTAGCACAATTTGTTAGGCGACAGTGGAAGACAAAAGATAGCTAGTTAGTTGAGATATTGCTGCAAAGAAGCAAACAGCATTGGTCAAGAGAGAGTGGGTTGAAAATTGCCTGGCTGAAAAATGAGAGTACAAGAAAGGAAGGTAAGCCAAAGAACACAACCTTGTATGGCTTTTGTGGATGTTTATTTATCGGATAGGTTTATCCTTTGTTTGCGTGCATTCTTTAATTGTGAGGTTAAAGAGTCTATTCAGACTCTATTTTGCTTTATTTTGCATTTTTGGATTAATAGTTTGGGAACTGGCTAAACTTCAGGTAGGTGTTCCATGGGAAATAGTTAATATGGTAAATTTACCCAGTTGGTCTGCACACCCCGGGGAGGGCTGCTCAAGCATGCTCTGTGGGACCCCCCCACTGAAATCTTAGTGATTCTAGTTGTTTACTAATCTGAACCTCATTGAGTATAGTTTGTCTTGCTATGAACTTTGAGGTTGCAAGACCATAATTACTCTAGTTTATAGTAGCCATATGAGTTAATATGATTCTTTCTCCTGTTGTGGTTTTATTATTATTCATTTGTGCAACGCACAACAAACACAGTTTTATCCTGCATTGTACTAAGGGAATAATATTGGTAATCATCCACAAATACAGGTTGTTGGTTGCCTTATTGAGCACGATAAGAAGATATTAATGTGCAGGCGGAAAATTCAACCATCGTACGGCCTTTGGTATGTGCCTGCCAACAAAGTTTAGTGAGGCAAAAGGAGGTCTTTCACTCACCTCCCCAAGAAAGTCCTTTTTTTAAAATTTCCAACATCCAGAAATGTAGAAAGTGGTGAAGTACTTCAAACTCCAGTATTGTGAGTTTATCTTCAAATATTGTTGTACTGGTAGGACGCTGCCCGCTGGCTACATGGAAATTGGTGAATCTGCTGCAGAAGGAGCAATTAGGGAAACTCTAGAAGAGGCAAATGCAGAAGTAGAGGTTCAGTCACCTTTTGCTCAATTAGACATCCCTCTTATAGGCCAAGTGAGTATAAACATCTTGAAGATGACAAGTACTTTCTATGAATTGAGATAGATATTGATGACACTTATTGGTTGTGTTGCAGACGTACATGATTTTTTTGGCGAAGCTGAAAACTCCCCACTTTTCACCAGGTCCAGAATCATCAGAATGTCGGCTTTATGAGCTTGATGATATTCCTTTTGATTCTTTAGCATTTTCATCAATGCTGGTGACCTTGAAGCTGGTATGTTCATCTTACATGGTTAAATATTTACATAATAGAAAAAATACTCACACACACATATGTATGTATAAAGATAACATTTTTTCTCTAGTTTTAGGTGACCTTTCTTATTTCATGTGATTGTAGTACATTGAAGATATTAAAGTTGGAAGGCCGAAGTTTCATTATGGCATCATTAACAAGAGGTATTCTGGTTAGCCTATATGGTAGTTTTTTAGATAAGTCCTATTTGAACGTGTATGAAAACAAAACAGAGAGCATGTTTAGTTTACACAAGCATTTATAGCTACACCAAAACATGAAATGTCGTTCATTTGAAGACGAAACTAATAGGAGAAATCACAAACTACAAGTGTTCCTTTCATTAGCGGTAAGTGGTACTGTAACTTTTTCTTTCTTATATTTCATTTCTAGAGCATTAGCATTTTTGTCTTCTGGTTATTAGCAAGCAGTGAATCGGTTGTATCGGTTATACTCAACCATGTCGTCTTTCAATAACCTTTGATTTGGAAAAAAAAAAGATCCACTAATGGTAACTTGATTAACACCACCTCTATGAGTATGCTGTGCACTGGTGGTGGTTGTGCATTTTTTGGTAACACTTTTCAAATAAAGTCTCTCTCCTTGCCCTCATATTAATTTCTGTGACATTGCAATCCATTTTCTCCTTATTTGCCGTACCGGCGGATAAAGCGGATCGACATTCAGCTTGCGTGTGGCGATATCCCTTGGGATTCCTGGCATATCTGAGTGGGAGAAAGCAAACAAATCGGAGTTAGTTAAAAACTCACGATACTTACCTGGCTCCGAGAGGTTGTGTCCAATATAAGCCTTTTTTTTGTGCTATTGGTGTTATCCAGTTGGACGGAATCGAGATCTTCTATGGTTGCCTTGCAAGCCTCTACGATGTCTGGGTCTTTGATGGCCTCTACTTGTACGTCGGGTTTGGTTCCTGACAAGGCTGATTGCTATGCTTCCGCACTTTGCCCCCTTTAGTTGTTTGGTGTATGTGCAATCTTGGGCGATTCGGTAGCATTTTTGGGCGGTACGTGGCTCACCTCGGATGCTTAATTTCCCCCATGGGGTGGGAAATTTGATTACTTGATAGAAGATTGAAGGGACGGCTTGCATGGCGTGTATCCATGATCGTCCTATGATGGCGTTATAGGCCGTTTCCTGATTCATGACGTGGAATGTTGTTTCCAGGGTAACCCCTCCTGCCAGGACAGGTAGCACTATTTCCCTGGATGTCCGCTCTACTGCATTATTAAAACCCGTTAGTGTTATGCAATGTGATATTATTTTATCCTCGAGTCTAATCTGCATGAGAACTCGCGGGTGAATAATACACGCGCCGCTTCAGTCATCCACTATTATTCTTTTTACATCGGTATTTGTGATGCGTAACGTTATAACCAAAGCATCATAGTAAGGGAAAGACAAACCGTCGGCATCCGACTTATCGAAGATGATACTATCTTCGTGGTCGTCATACTGTTCGTGTGCACCTTTCCGTTTGAGTTTATATGTGGTGGTGAATTTTATGTGGTTGATCACCGCCGCATCATCGCCGCCGCCAATGATCATTTGTATGGTACGAGCCGGTTATGGTGGCTTTGGTGGTCCTTGAGGTTGATCGCGCCCTCGAGCGAAGTTGGCCCATCCTTTATCGCTAGCAGTTCTTTCAGATACCCTTGGTTTAACATTCTCACTACTTCTTGTCGCAGACCTATGCAATCTTCGGTTATGTCCTCTCTCCTGGTGGAATTCACACCGGACGTTCGACCTCCTGGTACTTGGATCCGATTTCATCTTTTGCGGCCATTGCACCTTCGTGCCCAATTTTTCAGTGCGTACACTATCTCTGAAGGGGAAACACAAAAGTTATGAGCAGATAGTAGTGGAGGCATACCTCTTTCGTTGCGGAGGGCTGCAGTGTGTCGGGGCGCGACATCCGCGTGTCGTGGAGGGGGTGGATTGGATGTTCGGATATAGAGTTGATGCCTTTCTCGATTGAAACGTGGTAATGGATCCCTTCGCCCGTCGTTACGTCGATCTCTCTTTGGTTCGGTCTGTACTGACGTTAATCGCTGAAGCGGGCTGTTCAAGTCATCCTAGTATGCCCTCACTTCGGCGCAATAGGCATTGTGGATCTCTTCCCGCGTGGTAGGGGGTAATTCATGAGTCTATTGAGTAGTTTTTTGGTTGCCTTTGATCCGTTCCTGTTTAGCTCGTATTGCAAGGTTGCTACTGCCATCCCTTCTGACACATTCGGTAAGCTCATCCTTACTCTGTTGAATCGGGCTAGGAAATCCCGAAGTCCCTCGCCTGTCGTTTGCCTGACGTCGAAGATATCATTAACCCTAGCCTCGGCTTTCTTCGCTTCCGCGTGAGCGTTAGCGAATTTATCCGCCATTTCCTCGAACGTCGATATTGATCGTGCTGGTAGTTGGGAGTACCATGTCAATGCTCCCCCCATCAGAGTTTTGCCGAACTTTTTCAGCAGCACAGACGGTACCTGTTCTTTTGATAGATCATTACCTTTTACTGTGGTAACGTAATGGATCAAGTGATCCTCCGAGTCCGTAGTCCCATTGTATATTTTCAGGTATGGCAGCGTTTTGAAGGTCTTTGGAATAGAATGGGGAGTTGCCCCTTCGCTGTATGGCTGTTCAACGAATCGGCCCACATTGTGTTTTGGTAATAACTTCGGAGTGCCTGGTATTTTATCAACCCTCTCCTGGTGTTCTTTCATCTGGTCGCGAAGTGTTTAGTTCTCATTTTCCATCTCTTCCATTTTCTTTAAGATGGTCGTGAGTGTATCGTTGCCCGTATCGGTAACAGTACGGGTGTTACCTGTTCGTGTAGCGTCTGGCTCATTGGCAGCAACTGCGGTTTCTGCGGGGGACGTATCTTCGGTATCTCTCTGAGCGGGTTTCTCGAGTATGTTGCTCAAGGTACTTGTCAGCCATTCTTCCAGTAGCTTTTTGACGGCCGGCGGCGTTTCTCCTGTCGCGGATGTTGAGGTTCCCCTCTTGCGCAAGATCGCTAGATTTCCGTGCGGAGGAGGCAAGATCTCTCCCTCCGGTGTGACACTTGGTGTTGCATTCTCATTGTCTTCTCCACTGGCTTCGTTGAGGGAATTCAAGAGGTTGTTCGTGACATCCACTACTGCCTTTAGCCTCGCTTCTCCCTTTCCCGCCATTGCTGATTTTTATGAAGCTGAAGAAAAGTGATTATTACTTTCAAGAATCTAGATGAAAACTACGGTTTCGGCTATAGAAATCCCCACAGACGGCGCCAAATTGTTTGACTCAAAAGATACTAGAACCTTTTTGAACAAATCATTTAAAGATGAAGGGGTAAATCTTAGCTGAGGGTAATAATCAATAGAAAGATTGATAGAAAAAGAGAAGGTAGACAAGATTTATTTCTATTCGCCAATGATAATGTTCCCCCCTCTTACAATGTTATAGTCCTCTATTTATATTCATAGAGAAACTCTACTAACTGCACAAAACAAAATACAAGGAATCTTGTAAGGAATATTCCTGATGTCCCCTAATGGTTATACACTGCTACAAGGGTCGTCCTTTTTAGGTCGTCACTTTAAGGAGGCCTCGTCGATCGTCATCGGTCGTGGTCGGTCAAGACCCATACAATGTTGTCTTTCAATAACCTTTGATTTGGAAAAGAAAGAGATCCACTGATGGTAACTTGGTTAACACTACCTCTATGAGTATGCTCTGCACTGGTGGTGGTTGTGCATTTTTTGGTAACACTTACTTTTCAAATAAAATCTCTCTCCTTGCCCTTCATATTAATTTCTCTGACATTGCAATCTATTTTGTCTGTTTGGCATTTCTTTGCAAGACATCAACTCAATTCTAAGCTGAGCCGAATGTGATCCCCTCTTACTCCTAATCTTTGGTGAAAGCTTAAATTAGTGTAGATTAGTTTGCTGTCTTTGTCTAATAGAACCAGTTAAGTTCATCTTTTCATCCTTTTCAACTCCCCATGTTAATATAACTTGAGCTGGTGGAACACCTGTTTGTTATTTATACCTCTATTAGATCTCTGAACTTGATGGAATCCCCGTCTTGGATTGACATGCAATGCCTAGTATATACCCCTCTCAGTAGAATAAAATGCATCTGACGGATGTAAGGAAGCACAATTTCGACCTTTATGAATACATTTGCAACAATTTGGCTTTCAAGTTGAGATACATCGTACTCCCCCGTTTTTTTCGTATTTTTTAACATTAGTTATTTGTCCACTTCTGATGCTTGACTTCTAGGTTTGAGTACTTGCTGAAAACTAAGCTGTTTTAGACCTAACATTAGACCGGGAAAATTCTTTCTGCATATTGTTGCTTGAGACTACTCTACTTTGCTGTAATATAAAATCTCAACTATAGCCTACTTTGGTCTGCGCTCGTCTTAACCATGTCAAGAAAATCCAATTTGTTGGAGTTGGTTCATTAGTCAATGGTATAGTGTAAACTCTTTGATGGATTGCAAACCTTCTATTCTTCTGCCAAGAGCTTGTCTTTGAGTTGCATTTCTTTATCTTTTTCTCCTTTCTAATGTGTGAGATTTTGTTTCTAGGCCTGGCACAAGCCCTTCTGAAATCCATGCCTACACTCTGGATTATCATATGCAATCCTAACGGACGGGGTGATGTGAAACAGTTAATTCTGACTGTTTATCTACCATAACGGACTCAACAGCGCTGATGCATTCTAATCTTCGTCCAGATAGGAAGAGTTTCAGGTGCTCTCGCTCAATGAAAGCATCTGGAAATGAATTTCTTTCATCATAGTTCTATTGTTGTGTTGATATTTCTATTCTTTTAATCATCTTGTAAAAAGTCTCCCTGGTTTGAGTAGTACAAATTGTCTTTCTTGAGTTGTGATGGGTGCAGACTGAACCATATTAACATTTTTTAAAATTGTTTTCTTACTTAAGGAACGATATAAAACAAGTAGTAGAAAGCATGTTTGTTAATTACATTATGTAACACATGTGATACGTGTATTGTTGTTCCACTTCCAATTCGTTGTAAGATAATACGTCAATTTGTGACAAAACTAATACACAGATTATTAAGCAACAAATCACTATTATCAATGCAGAATAACATAAGTCGTATATTTTTAGTAATATGTCTAACCAAACAGTCCTTTATTTTATAACCAGTTTAATCTGGATTTGACTTAGGTATGAATAGTGGACAATTTTGGGCTGGGTAATGTCCAGAAATTCCAAAAGAAAAATAAAACAAAGGGAAATGAAAAGTGTGAGAATGTACGGGAGAAAATATAGTATTATTCACATATGTTGACAATGATACAAATATATATATATGGGATTAGGGTTATTTACTGCTATTTACATAACTATTCTAACACTTCCCCTCAAGCTGGTGCACATAAATCATATGTACCGAGATTGTTACATATGTAGTTAATACAAGGACCAGTGAGAGACTTGGTGAAAATATCTGCAAGCTAATCATTTGACTTCACAAATTTTGTAGCAATATCTTCCGAGAGTATCTTTTCTCTAACAAAGTGACAGTCAATCTCAATGTGTTAGTTCTCTTACGGAACACTGGATTTGACGCAATATGAAGAGCATTTTGATTATCACACACAAGTCCCATCTGACTAATCTTACCAAATTTTAACTCCTTGAGCAACTGTTTGATCCAAATTAGCTCACATGTCGCCATAGCCATTGCTCGATATTCTGCTTCTGCACTAGACCGAGCAACCACATTCTGTTTCTTGCTCTTCCAAGACACTAGATTTCCTCTTACTAAGACACAATATCCAGACATAGAATGTTTATCAGAATGTGATCCTGCCCAATCAGCATCTGAGTATCCAACGATCTGCTCATGGTCTCGATCTTCAAATAATAAACCTTCGCCTAGAGCTGATTTTATATACCGAAGAATGCGGACAACAACTTCCCAATAACTATCACACAGAGAATTTATAAACTGACTCACAACACTCAAATGAAAGGAAATGTCAGGTCTTGTCACTGTAAGGTAATTTAATTTACCAACCAACTGCCTATATTTTGCAGGATCGCTAAGAAGCTCACCATGTCCTGGCAGAAGTCTGGAATTCAGATCCATCTGAGTGTCAACAGGTCTATAACCTATCATTCTTGTCTCCTCAAGATATCTAAGGCATACTTTCGCTGTGAGATCACAATACCTGAGCTAGACTAAGCGACTTCAATCCTTAGAAAATACTTTTGTTTGCCCAGATCCTTAGTTTGAAAGTGTTGAAAGAGATGTTGCTTCAATTTAGTAATACTATCTCGGTCATTGCCGGTAGTAACAATGTCGTCAACATAGACCACCATATAAACACAGAGACTCGAAGCAGAATGCCGATAAAACACAGAGTGATCAGCTTCACTCCGAGTCATGCCAAACTTCTGGATAACTGTGTTGAACTTACCAAACCAGGCTTAAGGAGACTGCTTTAGACTATAAAGTGACCGGCGCAAGCGATATACAAGGCCACGAGACTCCCCCTCAGCAACAAACCCAGGTGGTTGCTCCATAAAAATTTGATCCTCAAGGTCACCGTGTAAAAAAATATTCTTAATGTCCAGCTGATAGAGAGGCCAATGGAGAATAACAACCATGAATAGAAAAAGGCGAACTGATGCTATCTTAGCCATGGGAAAGAAGGTATCTGTTGGCCCAAGAACATGTGAAGTTTTGAAGAGTGACAATGAACTCAGTCATGCACCAGGTCCATCTTGTGAAGCACAGTCATGATCAACCTATACACGTAAGACGCACGTGAAGCAGATAAGTCCTAGTGATAAAGTAGCAATATCTCTTGATCTGATCGAAAAGGTTGCATATTAGATAAGGAGAGAAAGTCTCCTTATACGAAGAGAAGATAATCCGGGATAAAGATAGTGTTAGAGTTTGATATCATTAGGAACTCTTCTGCGATAGAAGAACAGAAATTGAGTCTCAATCAAACTCTGATTTCCAACCTATTAAATCACAGTGATTGTTCTCTTTTACAGGTATTGCATAAACGCAGAAGTTAAACTAAATTGAGAGCAAAAGAGCAAGGCAATTTTGCAAGCAATTTATATGAGATTTGAGTGTGCACTCTTGAAGCTACTTGAACGAGATAGAAGAATCAGTTCCATTGAGTCTTTCTTTTATTCTAGTTCAATTGTAGTAGGTGATTTATAATTGTACCTTTCAGCTTTCATAGAAGCATTTGTATTAAGTACTTAGAGTTTTCAAGTTAGAGTTAACTTGAAGTTGTCGCAGCAGTTAAGGCTATGTGGCACAACGGGATTAGAGTTAATCCTTAGATTTACGAAGAGTTTTTGTAAATATTATTTTGGCTCAGTGATTTTAGTGGAAGTTTGGGAAAATCCTACTGAGTAGTAGGTCGTGGTTTTTTCACCTTTTGAGCCAGGTGTTTTCCACGTAAAAAACTCTGTGTTCTCTACTTTCAGTATTTACTATTAGTTGGAACACCTAGAAGAACTAGGTTCTTCTATAGAGTAGTTGAGCGATAATTGGGTACCACACAAATCACCCTCCTCTTGTATGGCATTGATGCTTAAAATATCAATTGGTATCAGAGCAGGTTATCCTTGAAGAGGCTAACACCTTAGGAAAAGATCAAAATGAGTGCACCACCTGGGAACTGGGAAGGGTAATCCACTGCTAGGCCTCCACTTTTCAATGGTCAGTACTATTCTTGGTGGAAGAACAGGATGATGGATCACATCATAGGGGAAGACTATGAACTCTGGGAGTAGTCACCGATGGTCCTCTAGCAACTACAAAGAAGAGTGCCTAAGGAATGGATGTGCGAAAGGCAAGAGCTGACTGCACTGCTGATGACCTGAAGAAATGGGAGAAGAATGCCAAAGCCAAGAAATGGTTGGTGTGTGGACTGGGTCCAGATGAGTACAGTATAATTCAACTGTACCACTACTAAGGAAATCCGGGACACTTTGCAAGTGGCTCATGAAGGAACACCTCAAGTGAAGAGGTCCAGAGGAACACTGCTATATTTTCAATATGAGAATTTCACCAGAAGGAAGGAGAAACCATCCAAAAGATGTATACAAGGTTCGCCACACTGACAAATGAACTTAAGTCTCTTGGAAGGATTATTCTTGAAGAAGACAAAGTTGAGAAGATTTTGACAAGGGTTCTGCCAGTCTCTTGGAAAAGCAAAATCACTGCTATTCAGGAATCAAAGAATATTGCTACCCTCAAGCTGGATGAACTAATTGTAAACCTCACTGCCTATGAACTGAGAAGGCAAACCATGAAAATCGATGCACCCAAGAAGGAAAGAAGTCTGGCTCTTAGAATTGTTGAAGGTTCATATCTGGAGGATGATGAAATGGCTATGATCACAAGAGATTTAAAAAAGTACCCGATGAGAGGAAAGGGTTCTTCAAGAGGTACAACCTTCAACAAACCAAGGGCTCCTGAGAAACAGACCAATCATGGTTGCTACAAATGTGGTAAGACTGATTACATGATCAAGAATTGTCCTCAATGGAAAATTGAGTGGAAGAAGGAAATGGCTGAACGAAAGAAAAAGGATGAAAGAACAGGTTCAACCAAGAAGGAACAAAGGATCAACAAAGGCTATGGTTGCTGCCTGGGGAGAAACATTAGATGAGGACTCAGAAGATGAAGCTGGAGATGAACAAGCACTTATGGCCATCGGAGAATTAGATGATGAACAAAAGGTAAGTATTCTTCATCTCAAAGACAAGATTAAATTCATGTCTAAAGAAAAGTTGTCTGAGCTGCTGCTAGACTTCATTAATGAGTATGAGATAATTAACAATGAGAAGGAAGATCTGTCTAGGGAATGTGTGATCCTAAAAGGCAAGTGCAAAAATCTATAGTCTAGGGCTAATGAGAGTAAAAGTAAAAATGCTGAGTTGAAGAACCAGGTTCTTGAACTTGACACTATTGTCCTAGAACTTAGGTCTGAGAACTTAAACCTAAAACTAGGAACAGGAAAGAAGAAAGCTGATCACACACATCTCACCCTAGAATAATACTTAGGAAAAATAAAGGATGAGCTGTACAGGAAGGATGAGCAGATAAGAGTATTAAAAGAAGATCTAGGGAAGGTAAAACATGAACTAGACAGAACTTGCAAATAGAACAAGGCTTCTGATTCACTTTCCTGGCTACAAGAACATCACAGTAGCAACAAAAGAGGACTTGGCTATGCGACTCAAGCACCTTAGTGGGATCCTAAAAGCAAGTACTTCACTCTTCCTGAGAACAAAATCTGCACACACTGTGGCAAGACTGACTATTACAAAAATGAATGTAATGCAAAAGAAAAGGCCAGTCAAAAGAACAAAGCTTTTGTTCAAGAAAAAAATAGGCTGCCTGGGTGGGCCAGAAGGAATTTGATTTATCCCTTTGACTATAGAAAGGGACCCAAACTAGTTTGGGTTCCTAAGATTAACCCCCGATTTCTTTTTGCAGGTCCAAGTGAATGGAAGTAGCCAAATATGGTACATGGATAGTGGCTGCTCAAAATATATGACTAGAAGCAAGAACCAGTTCCTTTCACTTAAGGACTTAAAGGGAGGTAATGTCTCCTTTGGAAATGAGAAGAAATGTGAGATTATTGGGGTTGGAAAGGTAGGTAAGACAGACTCTCACTCCATTGAGAATCTCTACTTGATAGATGGCTTGAAATACAGCCTGATCAGTGTGTCACAACTGTGTGACAGAGGTAACCTTGTAGCATTCACCTCTACTAAATGCTTTGTGATTAACCTTACCACTGACAAGATTATTTTGCAGGGAAAAAGAGTTAACAATATTTACATTGTAGATTTGTCTACTTTTTCAGAAAATGAACTCAGATGCCTGAGTGTGTTGGATAACGATCCCCTCATATGGCACAAAAGACTTGGTCATGCCAGTCTGAATCAGCTAAACAAATTAGTATCTAAGGACTTGGTTATATGGTTACTAACATCAAGTTCAAGAAAGACAAAGTTTGTGAGGCCTGTGCAAGGGGGAAGCAGGTAAGATCATCCTTCAAAATCAAGAAAAAAGGTAAGCACAACCAAGTCGTTGGAACTGGTCCATATGGATCTCTGTGGTCCAATGAGAATCCTGAGCAGAGGTGGAAAGAAATATGTAATGGTACTTGTTGATGATTATTCTAGATTTACCTGGGTACTATTAGGAAATCAACTTGCATCCATTAGGTCTGATCATGGAACTGAATTTGAAAATGCTAAGTTTGCTGAATTCTGTGATGAAAATGGTATAGATCATAACTTCTCTACCCCTAGGACTCCTCAATAAAATGGAGTAGTTGAAAGAAAGAACATGACTCATGAAGACATGTCTATGACTATGCTTTTTTCTAGTAAACTGCCCCACAGATTCTGGGCAGAGGCTGTAAACACTGAATGTTGCATTATCAATAGATGCATGACTAGACCTCTTGTAGAGAAGACTCTCTATGAGTTACTTAAAGGGAGAAAACCAAATATATCCCATCTTAGGGCCTTTGGATGCAAGTGCTTTGAGTACACTAATGAAAAAGACTCCCTAGGTAAGTTTGATCCTAGAAGTGATGAGAGAGTATTCTTGGGATATTCTTCACATAGCAAAGCATATAAAGTGTTAAATAAAAGAACTTTGTGTGTAGAAGAAAGAGTGCATGTAGTGTTTGATGAAACTAAGATTCTTTCTGAGAGATAGGAACATGAAGATGAAGCCATTGAATTGGTAAAGGATTTGACTGAAGCCTCAACACAAGTTAAAGTGGCACCAAAAGAAGGAACATATGATGAAACAGATTCTTCCATTCAGGGCAACCTGACAGGGGGAACTAATCAAAGAGGTATTAAAATAAATCTCCTAAAAGAACCTGTTCATGACCCTGTTCCTCAGCAACAGAACATGGGAGAAACATCTAGTAGAAACCACTTGGTTGTGAAACCTCACAAGTATCAAAGTTCTCATCCTATTGAGAACATTATCACTGACCCAACATTTGAAGTCAAAACAAGATCACAATTAAAGAATCTGTGTGCTTTTGATGCCTATTTATCTCTTATTGAACCTAACAATATTGTTAAGGCTTTGCAGGATGCAGATTGGGTGAATGCAATGCAAGATGAACTCAATCAGTTCGAAAGAAGTCAAGTTTGAAATCTAGTTCCAAGACCCAAGGGCAGGTCAGTTATTGGTACAAAATGGGTCTTCAGAAACAAACTTAATGAAGATGGAACAGTTATAAGAAACAAGGCAAGACTGGTGGTCCAAGGTTACAGCCAAGAGGAGGGTATAGATTATGATGAGACTTTTGCTCCAGTTGCAAGACTAAAGGCAATAAGACTCCTCATAGCCTTTGTAGCATACATGGAATTCACTCTTCATCAGATGGATGTCAAAAGTGCCTTCCTGAATGGCTACCTGAAAGAAGAAGTGTTTGTGAAACAACCTCCAGGGTTTGAGAGCAAGGAATGTCTTGAGCATGTGTACAAATTAGACAAAGCTCTCTATGGGCTCAAGCAGGATCCAAGAGCATGGTATGAACGATTGTCCAAATTTCTGCTTGAACATGGCTACAAAAGAGGTAAAATTGACAGTACCTTATTCCTAAGGGAAAAAGGTAATGATCTCCTTGTGATACAAATATATGTTGATGACATAATCTTTGGGGCCACCACTGATAAGCTAAGTAAGGATTTTGCAAAACTAATGGGGAGTGAGTTCAAAATGAGTATGATGGGTGAGCTTAACTTCTTCTTAGGCTTACAGATCAAACAAAGTCCAAATGGAACCATGATCCATCAACAGAAGTATGCAAAGGAGCTTATCAAAAAGTTTAAAATGGAAGAATCAAAAGAAATAGACACACCCATTACAATTGCCACTAAATTAGACATTGATGAACCTGGTTCATTAGTTGATCAAAATTTGTATAGGGGAATGATTAGTTCACTCTTGTATCTTATTGCCAGCAGACCTGACATTTTTTTCAGTGTAGGGCTTTGTGCTTGCTTTCAGGATAATATAAAAGAGTCTCACTTGACTATTGTCAAGAGGATATTAAGATATTTGAAAGGCACTACTGATCTGTGTCTTTGGTATCCTACAGGTAGTAATTTCAATCTAGTAGGATATGTTGATGCTGATTATGCAGGTTTCCTTGTGGATAGGAAAAACACCTCAGGTATGGCTCACTTTCTTGATACATGTCTTGTATCATGGGCCACTAAAAAGCAAAATTCAGTGGCCTTATCCATTGTTGAGGCTGAATATGTTGCTGCTACATCTTGTTGTGCTCAACTACTATAGATCAAACAGTAGCTGGTTAATTTTGGCATTGAAGTTGGTTGCATTCCTATATTCTGTGATAACACTAGTGCTATAAATATGACAAATAACCATGTTCATCATAAAAGGACTAAGCACATAGATATTAGACATCATTTCTTGAGAGATAGCTATGAGAAAGGATTGATCTCCATAGAACTTTGTGCTACTGATAAACAAAATACTGACATCTTCACTAAAGCACTAAGTAGAGAAAACTTTGAGAGGAACATGTTGGAATTAGGAATGATTAAGATCACCTTATAGGTCTAGCTCAGAATGCACAATGAAAAAAAAATTTAAAAAATGAAAAAAATAATTAATTTTATTTTGGTTAGGAATTCTAAACATGTATAAATATCTAGATTAATTCTTACTCAGCTTCATACTTAATTAGTATACTCTTGGGACATATGTTTATATGACTCACTAATCTCTTACAAAATTTTGTCTATTATGGCATTTGAGGCATGTTCAAGAGAGTTCTCAACGAAGAACCTAGTTCATCAGTATGGGTTCATATGAAAGCTCAGGTATGTTTTCTATACTCTGAGCAATTAGAAACATTAATAATTCAATCATGAGCAGAAGTCCTATACTTTTCAAATTCCTAGAAAAATTCTATCCGTTAGCATTGAACCAGTTCTGTCCATCTAGAACTCTAAACCGTAATTTTTGCCTAATATCTAGGGAAGACAAATATATCATTCAAAATATGGAATTTCAGGTTGATTAGACTCCTATTTGACCACTGCAAAAGGCTGCCGTTACTTATTAAGTGTGTAATTAACTTTAAATACACATCAATTCTATAGCCTTCGTCATAGCTCCAAACCGGTTAAAACTCGTCTTCACTTTCACTTACCCTCTTTTCCAAAATTTCCAAATTCTCTGAAGAAATCAACGATCATGTCTAACCCTCAAAACAACCCTGGATCTCCTCCACCACCATCTCCTTTAAATTCATCCTCATCTACTCCCCCTAGTGTATCTCCAAAACCTAGACTACGAAGGCAGAAAATGCTTGCTCGAAAGACTGTATCATCTAGGGCTTTGAGAAAGGCTTTAAACGAAAGATTGAAAGCAAGACAAATGAAGGAAAGCCAAGCTAAAAAATCTAACTCCAGCTCTGAGTCTGAATCCTATCAATCTGCTACTGAGAGGGAAGGACATGAGTCTTCTGACTCTGAAAAGACTGAAGAATCACCTTCCAAGGTAAGTTCATCTGTAATTGAAAATTTAGAGACTAGGTTTGTTCTGGTTGGACCCATTAGGGATGTTGAGTTGCCTGAGATACGTAGGAGTAGAGGTAAAAAGAAGTTAGAAAAAGAAAAAAGAAAAAGAAAGAGAGGGTGCATGTGGTGAAGAGAGGGGAATGGGGAATAGTGTAGTACCTGCTATTTGTGGGGTTGAACATGAACGGGTAGAAGCGAGTGGCCTGAAGTCAGGGGAAAGTGGTTCTAGGGAAGCTACTGAGGGGTTGGCTCATCTGAGCAAACAGAGAGATGAACCTGTTTCATCTACTGAAGAGACCCTGGCTGATCTACTGAAAAAAGTTGGGGCAAGTTATGACCCAAAGAAACGCAAAACTCCCACAACAAAAGCCCCAAATGGTCCCAAGACTTCCAAGAAAATAAAAGCTTCATCCCCAACACCTATTTCCTCTTCAGTGCCAAGGGGTAGAGCTACAAGAATCAGGGTAAAATAGAGTGAAGCTGATCTACAAAAAGCCTTAGAAGAAAGTAAGAAAAATAAAATGGATAAGGGAAAGGAAAAGATTGCAGAATCCTCAGAGGTTGTTGAGGAAGAGGAGATGGAACTGGTTCATCAAGAAAGGGGTACAACAGTAGAGGTTCCTACACCCAAGACTAAAAAGCCCAAGACTTCCTCCAAGAAGTCTTCCTCTGTGCCTGTGGCTGTTGAACCTTTACTAGCCAAGAGGACAAGATCTGTAGTAAAAAACAAATAATCAAGAATTTCTGATGATGAAGACTGGTGTGGAGAAGAAGAAGAACATGATTCTGAGAAGGAATATGACAAGTTTGCCATGTTTGGCAGAAGGAAAATTTTGAAGGGTAGAATGTTGAAAGACATGGTGTAGCCATGAATGATTAGGTTGGTGGATGCTTTAGCAGCTCAGGGGTAGAAGGACATAGTCCTTCAGATGGATGGTAGGCTTGCCAGGAATGAGCTGATTGAATTTATGGCAAATGCTGTGGTTAAGGATGGCATAGTTAGAAGCCTGGTGAAAGGAGTTCAAGTGCAGTTTGATGAACAGAAACTGGGAGAGATTCTGGACATACCCTCTAAAGGGTTTGATGACTATACAAGGAAAAGGTGTCCTTGCCTGGACTCCCTCCCTACTGCCCTTGAAATCACCAAGAGGTTTTGTTATTCAGAAGAAGTGAATGAAGCCCGGGCTGTGTAGAAGAGTGAAATGAGGCTTGAGCACAAGGTTGTGTTTGAATTTGTCAACAAGTGCTTATTGCCCAGACATAAGAGAAGGCATACTGCTAACTACATGGATCTGGTTCTTATGGAGTGCCTGTAAAGAGGAAAGCAAATCAATTGAACTGCTTTCATTGTCAAGCTACTAGACAAGGTCACAAATGGCTCCAAGGCTCATGCTACTCCATATGTCTTTATTCTAACCACAGTTCTAGATAGGCTGAATGTGCCTCTGAAGAAATGGGAAATGGCCTCAAGCAAGGAACATTTTGGCATCAATACTCTGCTTGCTTGTGACTATCCAGTAAATGCCATCCCAAATGAACTTGGTTCATCCCAGAGGACACCCATCAACAGAAAAGTTAGGAATCTGGTTCAGGAATGTGCAGCCAAGGATGCTGAAATAGATAGGCTCAAGGCACGCGTGGTTGAAGTAGAAGCTGAGAGGGATGGTCTCAAATCTGAGCTTGCCAAAGAAAAGGAGAAGAATGATGGAATTCTTCAAAACATGTTGAATCTTCTCCAAACCCAATCCCAACCCTCCAGTTCCTCCAAGCCTTAGGACTTCTAGATTCTATCTCCTGCACTTGTTTAGTACCTCCAGTGACCCAGATTAGGGATTTCTCTATCTTACTATTTTTTTTGCTAATGGGTTGAATGTTTTTCTTTCTTTTTGTGGATTGTTGGTGGCAACATATCTCTATCAATGACAACTGCTGTTTTCTCTTGTTCAATGATTATTCTGACCTTAATAGTTTAAATATGTTTGTTTGATTACTGATGATTACACCATGATCGCACTTGCAGTTGCCTCAGTGGCTATGAGTATTTATTAAAATCTAGGATTCACATTGTGTATGCAACTTTTCGATGATACCAAAAGGGGGAAGAGATATTGTGCTTTACATATTCTGAAATAAGTGGTGTTTATAACCTAATTAACCTGGTCCTTGATGATAAGTGAATTTTCTAAGTTTAGTGTTGATGGTTAAGCTGAGTTCTTACAAGTTCCAAATCACTAAAAAGCACAGAGTTTGTCATCATAAAAAATAGGGAATTTTTTGGTCCAAGAACAGGTGATGTTTTGAAGAATGACAAATGAACTCAGTCATGGACCAGGTCCATTTTGTGAAGCAGAGTCATGATCAACCTATACAAGTGAGATGCACGTGAAAGAGACAAGTCCTACTGATAAAGCAGCAATATCTCCTTATCTGATCGAAAAGGTTGCATATTAGATAAGGAGAGAAAGTCTCCTTATATGAAGAGAATACAATCCGGGATAAAGATAGTGTTAGAGTTTGATATCATTAGGAACTCTTCTGTGATAAAAGAACAAAAATTGAGTCTCAATCAAACTTTGATTCCCAACCTATTAAATCACAGTGATTGTTCTCTTTTACAGGTATTGCACAAACACAGAAGTTAAACTAAATTGAGAGCAAAATAGCAAGGCGATTTTGCAAGTAATTTATCTGAGATTTGAGTGTGCACTCCTGAAGCTACTTAAACGAGATAGAAGAATCAGTTCCATTGAGTATTTATTTTATTCTAGTTCAATGTAGTAGGTGATTTATAATTGTACCTTTTAGCTTTCGTAGAAGCATTTGTATTAGGTACTTAGAGTTTTCAAGTTAGAGTTATATTAAAGTTGTCGCAACAGTTAAGGCTGTGTGCCACAACGGGATTAGAGTTAATCCTTTGGTTTACGAAGAGTTTTTGTAAATGTTGTTTTGGCTCAGTGATTTTAGTGGAAGTTTGGGAAAATCCTATTGAGTAGTAGGTCGTGGTTTTTTAGCCTTTTGAGCTAGATGTTTTCCACGTAAAAAACTCCGTGTTCTTTACTTTCAGTAAAAAACGTAGTAGTTGGAACACCTAAAAGAACCATGTTCTTTTATAGAGCAGTTAAGTGAAAATTGGGTACCACACAAATCACCCCCCCTCTTGTGTGGCATTGACGCTTAAAATATCAGTATCACTGTAATTAAGCCCAAATATCTAAGTATATCCCTTGGCAACAAGACGGGCTTTAATTCGATTAACCTTGCCATCCAGACCATCCTTGACTGCATATACCCAACGACAACCAACAATAGATTTACCCGAAGGAAGAGGAACGAGCTCCCAAGTACCACTCGTATGTAAAGCAGACATCGCGTCAATCATAGCCTGTCGCCATCCTGGATGAGACAATCCTTCACCTGTAGACTTAGAGATGGAAATAGAGGTCAAAGAGGACATAAAAGAATAATAGGGTGAGGACAGACAGTGATAACTTAAACCGACATAATGGGGATTAGGATTAAGTGTGGTCCATATACCTTTCTAAAGTGAAATCGGTGTACTAGGAAGAGACAAATCTGCAGTAGGAGCAGGGTCAGGTGCAGCATGTGAATCAGCTGGGCCTAATACTGGGCGCAGATGACGATGATAAGTCAAGAGTGGTGATCCTATGGCTAGGGATCTAGGAGTCACACTAGACTCCCCAATGGTTGGAATGGATAAGACTTCTGTGGTGGAAGGTGAAAGAGGAGCTATAGTGAACTCTTTAAAGGTTGGTATAGGTAAGACCTCAGATATATCGAGGTGGTTAGAAGAGGTAAAGAAAGGTTTAGACTCAAAAAATATGACGTCAACTGACATAGAGTACCTACGAAGATTAGGTGAGTAATAACGATATTCCTTCTAAACACGAGAATAACTAAGGAATATACACCTGAGAGCACGAGGAGCTAACTTATCTTTCCTAGGGGTTAAGTTGTGAACAAAATAAGTGCTTCCAAAAACACAAAGGGGAAGAGAGTATAAGGGTGACTAGGGAAACAATACTAAATATAGAATCTGATTCTGGATGGGAGATGAAGGCACCTGATTAACCAAATAACAAGCTGTGAGAACTCCATTGCCCCAAAAATGCAACAGAACATGAGATTCAATTAGAAGTGTGCGAGCAGTCTCAATGAGGTTTCTGTTCTTTCTTTCTGCAACCCCATTTTGCTGAGGGGTATAAGGACAAGAGGTTTGATGAATAATTACCTGAGAAGTCAAAAACTGCTGAAATTGAGAGGATAAATATTCTAAGGCATTATCACTGCGAAAAGTGTGAATAGAAACACCAAATTGATTTTTGATTTCAGCACAAAAATTCTAGAATATAGAAAATGACTCAGAACGATCATTCATTAAGAAAAGCCAAGTACAACTTGAATAATCATCAATGAAAGTAACAAAATCCCAAAGTCGAACTAACTCTACTAGGACCCCATATATCAGAATGAACTAAAGAAAAAACAAATCTGCATGAAAGGAGGCTCGGGTATGTTTCCCGAGCTGACACGACTCACAATATAATTTAGATAAACTAGACAAACTAGGCACCATCTTATGAAGCTTCAATAAACTTGGATGTACTAAACGTCTGTGAATTAGGCATGGAGGATCTGTAACTAGACATGCCTTGGAAGAATTGAGTGAGTTAAGGTACCAAAGTGTAAGGCCCCGGAAAGTTTCGCCAAATATATTTAGGATTTCATGGTGCCAAGTAGGCTGATTATTATATTTTATGTGCTATTAACATGATGGACATCAATTGGATTTGGTAAATATATGTATAAGTCTTATGGTAAGTAATTTGGGGTCCAAGGAAAGGCCCAAGTCTAAGGCAAATTGGAAAATTTCATACTAGGCTAAGATTTCAAATGAGTTCGCACAAGTATCCACTTTGGAAGACCATATCTATATATGTATAAGGTTTTATGTAATGAACAACCTATCATATTAAAGTACTTCAAGTCTAGTTTCCAACTCTTTAAACCGTTTATCATTTGGACATTCCTACACAAAGTTATGATCAAATTACCAAAGGCTGGAAAAAATGTGATCCTGTGTGAGATATGCGATCGTAGAAACCATTATGCGGTCCGCATACTCGATTTGCGATCGCAAATCTAGTCGAAAACTGGACCAGTGTAGCCCAGTTTTGGGCACCAAGTTTTGCAACGCGTTTGCGGCCCGCATACCCATTATGTGGTCCATTATGCGATTGCAGACCGGAATTTGGAGGTTTAATCTTCCTATTTTCATGACCCGACCCCATTTTAATATATAGGCATTGGGGTTTATTTTGGGGTGATTTCATGAGCATTCTAGAGAGAGGTGAGATCATTTTAGATAAAGAAGGAAGAACCCAACATTCAAATCATCCAATCTTGCATCAATATTCAAGAATCAAAGAACCCAATCCCAAGTTCCATCTAAGAGGTAAGGTTCTATACATTAGACTTTAATTTCGAGTTTTGCGTATAAGATGGGATTATTGAGGTATTATTCTTGGGTGTAATGGCATTATGTATACTTGCATGTACAAATTAGGTTTGTGGGAAGATTGTTGAATATAAATAAGTAAAGATTGGGTTAGGGAATGAAGGAAACCTTGTAAAAGAAATTTGAAATCACGATACTCAACTAGTATTTGATAAAATGCTCAAATGAGCTGAAACCATGAATACCTTCCTAATTTGTGTTCAATTTTGTTATGTCTCAAAGTAGATTGGGATTGCTAGAATTTCCGAAACGTCGTAGTTACTTAGGAAAGTTTAAACAAGGTATGTATGGCTAAACCCCCTCTTCTTAGAAATCGAGCTCCCATGGTGTCCATGCAAATATTGTAAGTCCGAAATTTGATTGACGTAGTACTTATTATATTCAAGGGAATTGGTGTTGCAAGATATATGTAAAAGGTGTATCTCAATGTGTTCAATATGCTATTCTTGGTAAATTGTGGATATGTGAAGAATGTGAACTATTTGCTAAAATGCCTAGATTTCAAGTCAAGTTTAAATTGAGATTGATATGTCAAACTATGTGAAATCCTCTATGTATAAAGATGTTTGGAATAAATCAAATGAATTTGAAAAATATAATGTGGCCAACGTGCCGAGAACTTGAATTACAATTGTGCCTGATGATGCCTATGACTTGAGAAAATATGAAACAGATTATGAAATGAGCCTTGACTTTGCTCTCCATAAATGACTTTAATAATAAAGTACCCTAAAGGCTTTGTACACAATTTATGCCCATAAATGGATGTTCGAGATAATGTTTTGCCTTATAAGTACATCCAATGTGATCCGAGTTGTTACCTACTTCGATGTTGAAATTGTGTATTGTTGTGATTGGAAAAAAGTACTCCAAGAATAATTATGGCTAAAACCTTGTCTTTTGAGAAATTGAGCTCCGTTGATGTTTATGTGAATACGGTAAGATTAAAGTTGAATTGTTGTATTGATTGTTGCTTCACATGAATTTGGGGTTGTAACCTTATATACGTGAAAGATGTGTCTCAATATGATTAATGTGCTATTCTTGATAACTTGAATAGGTGTAAGGAATATGAATTATGTATTGAAATACTCAGACCTTTAATTGAGATTGAAGTTGCACATGTTGTGCCATCTATGAAGTCTTATCTATGCTTACAATTTAAATTGCTCTGGTGTGCACCTATTATTCTAAATTGCAAAGCTAAGGTTGGAATTGGGAATGATGTGAAATGTGCCCTAGTGCCAGAAATGATGTGATAGTTGTGGCCCCAAGTGCCTATGAAATGATATATGTGAAACAAAAGGATTAAATAATGCCTCGGTAAGGCGGCTTAGCCGAGACCGGACTCCACTCAAGATAGCGGTGGTATTGTGAATGAATTCCGAAAAAAGAGAAAATGATATTTTGATTGAAGTGTATGTCTCAAATGAGGCAACCTAGCCGGTCGGGTGGAGATCGGACTCCGCTCAAGATGGCGGTGGTATTGTGAACAAATGATGAATGGTGTGAAATGCCCCAAACTAAAGGCTATGGAAACATGGAGTGAAAATTGTATGATTCTTTTATATTGATAATGTTATGATCTTTTAAAGCTTTGGAGTTATACTTGTGATTTCCTTGTTTTTGTATGAAAAGAATTCAAATTATGAAATGCGGCCAAGTGCCAAGTATGATGTAATGATTGTGGCCCAAAGTGCCGATGAATTGATATGTGAAATAAATATTGAAATGAGACGATTGTTGGAAAAAGGAAAATGTCTTGGTAAGACGGCCTAGCCGATCGGACGCCATACCGCACACATGGTGGTATTATGCTGATATTGAGATATGAAAGTGATAATGAAATTGTGATTGAGGTACACATATCAAATAAGACGACCTAGCCGATCGGACCGAGATCCGAATCCGTGCTAAGATCTACGGTGGAATATGTATTTATATATTGGCACAGAAATTGTGATTGAAATAGGGAGTTGGTTATGATGTATATATTGTGAACAATCGTATTATGAACAGTAGCATTGTGAATTATTGTGAATGATGATGAAAAGTTTTGAAATATCCCAACCTAGAAGTATGGAAATTTTGTGAAAGCTATATGCTTCCTTTTATTTAATGATGTGGTGATTTTTTTAAAGCTTTTGTTGAATCCTTATGATTTCTTTGTTCTTGCATGATAGTTCTTTCTAACTCGATGGTGTTTTGTTATACATACTAGTGCTATTCGATGGCAATAACGTCCCTTTTGCCGGGGGTGCTACGTATTTAAATGGATGTAGGTGTTTCTACATCAGGCAGTGTTGGTCGCAGCTAGTGCTGCATCATCCTTTCAGCTGACTTGGTGAGCCCCACTTCATTTCGGGGTCCTGTTTCATCTGTTTGTCATGTACTTTATATTTGAGGTATAGCCGGAGCCTTGTTACTGACATTTCCATATTACATTACTCTTCAGTTGTATTTAGAGGCTCCATAAACAGGTTGTGGGTAGTGTCGGGTATAGGAATTAAAGTAGAAATATTGATGTTTGGCAAAGATTTATGAAACTTGTAATATTTTGATAATTATGATTTAAGCTACTAATGGAAATGAATTGGAAGTTGTTAATGAAATGCTTACTAAGTATGATTAATGGAGTCCATCTCCTATTTATTCATGAATTATTTTGGGTAGAATGAAACCTAACAGGCTTGCTCAGTCGGGTTTACTCGGTTGAGCGCCGGTCACGCTCCACGGTTTTTGGGGCGTGACAAACTTGATATTAGAGCCTAAGTTTTTAAAGTGTCCTAGGATGTCTCAAAGCTGTGTCTAGTAGAGTCCTTCTTATCGGTGTGTTGTCGACCACATCTATAAGTTGGAGGCTATTTGGACATTTAGGAATTTCGCCTTTCTTTGATACTCCAGATCGTGCAGTAGAGCTCAAGATATGGAGCTAATTCCCATTCTATGTCTTAAACTCAAGATGAGTAATTAATGATTTTTGGAAATAGTAAGGAGGGAATAACCCCACCATTTAATCTGGGGGAGATTGCCAAGAGTTTGTTAGAAGAATGTATCGAGCGATGGAGGGATTGGTAGAACTTGTTGCTAAGGGGAGTACCCTTGTTTCTATTAATGTCACTGCACCACCAGATAATGTAGTATATTTGTATGTTAACAACGTGCGTTAGGGATGTAAAGTCGAGAGGCATCGATTCTGCTATTTCCCTATCAACCTAAGGTCACCAAGTAAGTCACTACTTAGCACAACCAACATACTCTTGTTGTATATGTACATCCATATTGAAGAGTCCTCATAAACATGGTCTTAATAAGACGTGAGTCACAAAAAACTTGTGTGTAACTACTCCTTGAAGGAGACATATTATTCGTGAACCCACTCTATCAAAAAATCTCTTATTTACATCCTCTTGTGGAATTAAGTTCTATATATACGTCCTTGAATTGAGTTATAACTCTAAGATTGATACTTTCCACTTGCTTTTCCTAAATTCTCAGCAAGGGACTATTCCCGATGAATTCCTTACAGAAACATTTTATTTAAATGGACAAAATCTACTTGCTTGAGCATATACATGCATTGCCCTAAAGTTACCTATGTGGTGTCAAGTTCCATGTAAAGCATCCCAGTGTTGCGATCCTTCTCGAGTCACTCTTTTACTTACTGGTGTATATTGCTTCTATGGTCTGAACAGTCACTATACTCTCTTTCGAGTATCATCATGAAACCATTTCACTATCTAGTAACATAAAAGCATATCCCACCTCTTATCATATGTGTATATGTCAAATGAAGAGGTCGTTTGTCAGTGAAATTTGAGAATTTTATGAATCTCTCACAGGAAGATCTTTTGTTTGCCCATCTCAGTATGACTTTTATGTCCACTAAGATCATTCCTTAGTAAAAAGCTCACTTTGTTCCCAGTATTCCGGTTACCCGTGACGTGGTTGTGTATTGTAGTCTAGTTGTTGATATAGCAGAAGCATGTTCAGCCCGTGTCAAATGTTTACTTTCTCCATGTATTCTGTGTTTTCATATATTTATTCCTAAGAATCTAGTTGGAAACCCCTTATGCATCATTTCAGTGGAAATTACTGAAGGTGAATGTTAATGGATAGTTAGCTTATGCGAGGTATCTAGCTGTCATCCTTGTTAGACAAGTTTGGAGGTTGGGGTTGTTTCCGTGAATATGTTATGGAAAAGCCTATAAGTATAAGTGTGACGACCCGACCCGTCGTCTCATGGGTTACCTCTCCGTTTCCCCCATATTCTGCTTCTTTATGCTTCATTATCAATGTCTTATGTGATCGAGTTGGTTTGGAGAAGTTTTGGTAGGAAATGAGACACTTAGTCTCTTTAAGGAAGCTTTAGTTAGGAAAAGTCAACCGAAAGTTGACTTATGTGTTAGAGGGCTCGGATGTGAGTTTCGATGATTCGGTTAGCTTCGGGGGATGATTTGTGACTTAGGAGTGCGATCGAAAATGGTTTTGGAGGCCCGGTGTAGAATTAGGCTTGAATTGGTGAAGTTAGTATTTCACCGATTTCCGGTTGATAGGTGAGATTTTGATCCGGGTGTCGAAATGGAATTTAGAGAGTTTCTGTAGATTTGTTATGTGATTTGGGGTGTGCGTGTAAAATTTCAGGTCATTCGAAAGTGATTTGGTTGGGTTTTTGATCAAATGCGTTTTTCGAAAGTTTTAGAAGAACCTAGTCTTGAATTCGACGTAATTTGATGGTTTTGATGTTGTTAGAGGTGTTTCTATGATTGGAACAAGTTTGAATGATGTTTTAGGAGGTGTTGGTGCTTTTGGTTGAGGTCCCGAGGGCCTCGGGTGGAGTTCAGATGGTTATTGGAGTTTAACTTGGGCATTACAAGAATGTTTTCATGTCGTTCGTCAAGAATAAGTGGAATCATAATATGCAAATGAGCTCCAAATCTAGTTTTTATTGAAGAATTAGATCCATATCGAAAATTTGGAGTCATAGCAAAAAGAATTGTCCAATTCGGACAAGGTATGAGAGAGTTATGCCCATTTTCGTGCCAGGGAAAAATAATTGTCCATCGACAGCGCCCAGGGTAGTGCGGGGCATCATCGATGGCGCCGGGATTTTTTTGGCTACTGGAACCAGCTCCACAGGCAGCACCCGGCACCACCTGTGACACTCGAATCGGAAATATGCTATAAAACGGGGTTTTTGACCATTTTTGACAAAAATAGAGTTGGAGGAGCTCGGGTTAGGCGATTTTTCAAGAGATTTTCAAGGAAAACATCGGGGTAAGTGTTCTTAACTCAATTTTGGTTAGATTACTCGAATCCATCGTTGTTTTTAACATTTAATTGGTGATTTAGTTGGAAAGAATCTTGAAAACCCTCTTGGTTTAATTTGAAGATTTGAGGGTCGAGTTGACGTCGAATTTTGGTAAAATTGGTATGGTTGAACTCGTGGGGAGATAAGGAACTCGTTGATGTAAAGATTTCTGAGTTTCAAGAAGTGGGACCGGGGCTCGGGTTTTGCTAATTTTGAGATTTTTGCTATTTTTTGATTGTTTTCGATTGGGTATTGTTCCATTGGCATATTGTGACGTATTCGTTGTGGTTTTGATAAGATTCGACGCACGAGGAGGTTGATTTGAGAGGCAAGGGCATAGCGAGCTAGGATTTTGGCCGGCTTGAGGTGAGTAATAGATGTAAATGATGTCCTGAGGGTTTGAAACCCCGTATTTGTACATCGTAGTGCTATATTGAGGTGACTTGCACGCTGGATAGCGAGCGTGGGGTAGAGCACCATTGGGGATTGGGACTTGGTCCGTCACGGTAGATGAATATACTGCATATTTGATTGAAATTCACTTATTATCATTATAATGGAGCTGATTGCTATATTTGGGCTTCGTGTCAAATGATTTAATCCTTCAGGGATTGCTATTACTTGTTTCTTCCCATTTTTACGTATTATTGAACTCAGTCCTAGTATTTAATACTGTTTTGCAAACTTAGCCACCTTTTCTCAAACTTGAAACTTAATTAATATTTTAAATGAAGTTTGGGCTGAATATTTCTATATTATTGTGCCCGAGAGACTTATGTGATTTTGAACTGAGTATGGGATCGGGATGCACGCCGCAGCGGTATGATATTGATATTGATATGAGGCCGAGGGCCTATTTTATGCCATGAGATGGCTTATTATTGCGCTTGGGCTGTAAGGGGCCCCTCCCGGAGTCTGCACACCCCGAGTGAGCGCCGTCGATGATAAATAAATGGAGTGGGCTGCACGCCACAACGGGTACAGGAGAGTACCAGTCTATGTGTTGCATTGCATATTTGATTGTCATTTACTTATTTATCTGTTGTGGTATTTCCATAATTGTTTTCATATATTTACTGATTTTATACTACTGGTTTCAATTTGCTGTATTTATAGAATTACTTTGTGCCTATTCACGATTTCTTATTCTCAGCCTTTATTTATGTTTATTACTCACTGGGTCGGAGTACTCACATTATTCCCTGCACCTTGCGTGCATATCCAGGTACACCTGAGGCTGTGTGAGGACTTCTCTGCCTAGCATCGTATCTGGGAGTATCAAGGTAGCTGCATTTGACGTTCGCAGTCCTGATCTTCCTTCTATCTTATTTACTATATTTTTGCATTTCTAGAGAACAATCTGTAGTAGGTTTATACTCATGTATTAGATGCTCAGACTTGTGCACCGGATTTTTCGGGCTCTGTAGTGGTTTTTATATTTGGGATTTCTGCATGTTTAACCCTATTTCAGGATTTCAGTATTATGACTTAGTAATTCATCTGTCTTAATTAATTCATGAACTGGATAAAATGATTATGGTTATTTAATTGGTCGGGCTTACCTAGCAGTGTGTTGGGCGCCATCACGATCGGGGTTGGGGTCGTGAAAAGTTGGTATCAGATCCTAGGTTACATAGGTTTCACGAGTCATGAGCCGGTTTAGTAGAGTCTCGCGGATCGGTACAGAGACGTCTGTATTTATCCTCGAGAGGCTGCAGAACCTTTAGGGAAACTTCATATTCTTGAATTCTTATCGTGCGTCCTTTGATTCAGCTTGAAAAGTAACTCTTGAAATTCCTTCCACATATTCGTATGCGCGAACAAGCGCTCAGTATCAGATGTGCCTTAATGGCCTTTAATTCCCTGATCGAGGGGTGAGACATGATCTCTGTGAGTTGATGTTGGGCCAGTCTGGTAGACTTGAGGTTGGATTTTTGCCTATGGCTTGAGCACCAAGGTGCTGATTACGTGAGCTGTGTTTTTGAACTTATACGTTCGGTATTGTCACTATTAGCGAGAATGACGGTTGGGTAGCTATGTGATGAGTATGTTAGTACTGCGAGATGTATCTATATGACTTGGAAGTGACGAGGAAGGTCTGCTGGATGATAGATGTACTATTAAGTGTATGATTTCCATTGTGATTGGATGTGTAGCCCCGAGTTATGGCCGTGTGAAGAATCTTTTCAAGACTCCTAGTTGGGAGTGAAGTAAGTTGCATGTTGTGGTATGAGTTCAGACTCAGGAAGACTAAATGACTGTGTAATGTGTATGACGGTGGAAGGTATACATAAATGTTATATTGAGGTGAAGCAGGTGGGTTATCTCCTGCGGAGTGTTCTAAAGTGGTGTGATCCCTATGTTTTCTGATAGAAGATGTCAATCACAAGTGAAATACACGTGTTGAAATCTAAATTGGTCGCTTAGAGAGTGGGTGTATCTGTTGCGAATGTGAAGGTGAGAATTTCAGAAGAGTTAAATTCTAGCTGATCTATGTTTTCACAAGCTTATAAGGGATTTGAGTTAATCTTACTATGATATTATGATAGCAAAAAAGTACATGCGTATGATTTATTGAGTGTGTTTTGATCTATGGCTTCGAGCCAAGTTGGGGAGTTTGCTATTGATTACGTTTATTGCACGACTAAGTGCTATGTTGGTTCTAGTTTGAGGCGCGTTGGTGAGTCAGTTATTGCTTACGGAGATCGAGGTCGAGGATGGCTGTGAAGGAATTTATTTTTATTTTCAAAGGTTATACGGTTCCTCATATGTGTGTGAGAATCACAGGATGTCTTAAGTTGCTGTAGTAAAGAGTGCTCGGTGCATAGAGTAGGAAGATTCTTGCTTGTATTACGACAAGGTCATATCTTGCGGTGTTAGAGTGCTAACGAGGCATGGGTGGTTCTGTTCATTGGATCAGGCTAAATGCAGTTAAACAGAGTAAATGACTCTCGAGAATGGTACTAATGTGTTTGAGATTCTACATGTGACAATTGGGTATCTTGAATTTGTATATGTGATTAGAAACTGAGTCTCCATTGGGAGAGGTCAAGATGTGTAATTTTTCTATATCAATTATTGGCTTCTATGTAGCACTATCAGGAAGGTGCAGGTAATGGTTCGGAATTCGTAGAATGTTCTATGATGTTTTGACTTGCGATGTAGTAGTTGGAAGGTACGAAATGGTTCGTGGGATGTGAGACAGCATGGTCTCATGATTCAAAGTCACTCGAGATAAGTGTGGATGGATGGTGTTATATGTTGAATGCAGTTACTATTATTCCTAGGGCAATCAAGGTAAGTCAAAAGAAGATGGATTGGTTAGCCATATATCTGTTGGCATATTGGTGGTAGAGATCAATTCCTTCAGCATGATCAAGTTATGCGTGTGATTTGTGGCGGTACAGGTGAGGCCTGTCGTCCGTCGTAGTTGATGTTATTCAAGAGTATTCCATTGTTATGGGCCTGTTACGTGTAGACGGATCCCAAAAGGGTCATGGTGGGTTGGACCACTACTTAGAGATTTGCATATTCTATGGTTATGAGAATTCACCTATGTGTTGCTATGGTTCTCTTGAAGTGAGTTAAGTGGAAAGTTTTATATGATAAAGTGTTAATCTAATAATGGTTTCGAAACTGTGATGAAGAGCGTGTTCTATCATATGTTGGCATGTTGGGTGTAATGAGTGGTATGGAATTTGAAGTGAAGATAGAGGTAACAACTCGGTATGGACAAGGATGTCACGAGCTCGGATGAGCAGGGAAGAAGTCTCGACGTTTAAGGTAAATCGGTATTGTCTTCAGCGTCACCTGAGAACGGTGTTTTGTGAAAAGGCTTTGCACCTTGGTTAATGATTCTTGATCGCTTTTCAGCGTTAGTGCGATCGGTGGTTTGGAGGTACAACCCAGTTATTCATAATGGTAAGTTGTGGGAGGGTGTCCCACAGGAAGATTGTGTAAGTATGGCATTTAGTCAATTGATTGATTGAAGACTTGAACCAAGTATGAAGGTTGTGATAATATCGTTGAATTGAGAAAATATTCCCTGAGGGCACTCAGTCTATTGAGTTGTGGACTACAGATGATTTCTCCGACCATGATGGATGTTCTTATGTGTTACGAGCGGAAGATGAGTTGTTAGGGACCTTTGAAAGGTAATTAACCTAGTTCAGTGCGATCAGAATCGGCTTGAGGTAGGTGGATGGATTCAAATGTGAATATACGCTCTATGTCAGGCCAAACGGGTTCATTTCAGTGATGCGCTCCTTATGGAGGAGGAGTCAGGGTGTTATTTTGTTGTCAGATATTTTATGCAGTGATACACTGCGCTGTGTGAAATGGGAGACGGTTTGAGAAAATGCTTATATGTTGAGGATCCGCATAGAAATGATGTTTATGAGCAAAATGGCTCTCGAGATTTAGATTGTATATCGCATCTCAGTTGAGCTTGAGTTTTGGTAGCTTATAGAGCTATATGTCCCCTCAGGGACGGTATTATGCACTTAGCGTGCTTGTGACCAAAATTCAGTATTTTATATTAATGAGCAATTTAGCTCGATGTACACCTCTTTAGGTGAGTGTTATGTGTGGATCGGGTGGCACGCCGCCATGAGTGTGTTATTTTGGATCGGATTGCGTGCTGCAACAGTGTGATATATAACATAGTTTTCTATATGCTATTTTTGTATGCCTTGCTTCCTATTTTTCTAAGGAGAACACGTATTAGTGCGTGAGTTAGGCAGTTCCTTCCAGAGTTCGTCTTCTTTTTTGTACCGCATTTTAATCGGTAGCCTATCGGCACTTTGTGGCATCATATGAGACTTTTGATTATGTACGGGTGGCTTATTGCCTAAGCGGTTCGTATTGGATGAGGTCACGCATTGGGGCGAAGTTATGCAGATGTATGACATTGCGAGTTAGATTCGTGTGTTCTGTCTCTATGATGGGAGACGGGTTCTCCGTCTTGTGTTGTGGTGGTACTAGAGAGCTTGAAGTACATCTCTTTCATTTGAGTCATTTTCATGAATTGAGTATGTTCGGACTGTTGCTTATTGGTGCACGTATTGTGCGAGTTATGGCTTAGTCCTGTGTTAATGTGTAATGTCACCAAAGTAGTGTGTTGATTAGATGAGATCGTTGGGATCTTTAATGAGTACGAGAATATTTGATTTCAGTATGTTGGAAGGATAATATCGAGCTTCGACTCAGAAATTTGATGTAGTATTTGTTGTTCCATGAATGGTTGATTTGAGAAATGGTGATGGCTTACTGCGTGTTTTAGTTATCAGTTGCAGTATATGTAAAAGTATTGGAAAGAAACTTTAGTTATTAAGAGATTTTCTACTGGTATTCAGGCCTTGTGCGCAACTACTGTTAATGGGAGTTATCGTTACATGTGTTTGAGTTATGTGGAATATTAGGTAATTGCACCTGAGGTTATAGGTATGGGTTATTATAGATAGTTCGGGCTTGTTCTGAATATAGATGGGAGGTTCTAGACTTGTGTACGATTTCGGAAATGGAAATGTGGTTCTAAGGTTTATGGGCTAGATTGGATTATGAAATTGCAGTGACAATGAGTAATCGGACCTATGTGAGATAGGGTGACGGGGGATCACCCCCGGGTATATGCATGGTAAAGTTATTCAACTATTGGTTGGCTTCTAGAACAACTCAGGGTACGCTCGGAATGAGCATTTGTTTAAGTTGGGGAGGATGTGATGACCCGACCCGTCATCTCATGGCTTACCACTCTGTTTTCCCCATTTCTTGCTTATTTATGCTTCATTATCAGTGTCTTATGTGATCAAGTTGGTTTGGAGAAGTTTCGGTAGGAAATGAGACACTTAGTCTCATTAAGGAAGGTTTAGTTAGGAAAAGTCATCCGGAAGTTGACTTACATGTTAGAAGGCTCGGATGTGAGTTCCGATGATTCGTTTAGCTTCGAGGGATGATTTGTGACTTAAGAGTGCGATCGGAAGTGGTTTTGGAGGCCCGGTGTAGAATTAGGCTTGAATTGGCGAAGTTAGTATTTTGGCGATTCCCGGTTGATAGATGAGATTTTGATCCGGGAGTCGAAATGGAATTTTGAGAGTTGTTGTAGATTCGTTATGTGATTTGGGGTGTGCGCGTAAAATTTCAGGTCATTCGGAAGTGATTTGGTTGGGTTTTTGATCAAATGCGGTTTTTAAAAGTTTTAGAAGAACTTAGTATTGAATTCGACGTAATTTGATGGTTTTGATGTTGTTAGAGGTGTTTCGATGATTGAAACAAGTTTGAATGATGTTTTAGGAGGTGTTGGTGCTTTTGGTTGAGGTATCGAGGGCCTCGGGTGGAGTTCAGATGGTTATTGAAGTTTAACTTGGGCATTTCAAGAATGTTTCGATGTTGTTTGTCAAGAATAAGTGGAATCATAATATGAAAATGAGCTCCAAATCTAGTTTTGATTGAAGCATTAGATCTGTATCGAAATTTTGGAGTCATAGCAAAAAGAATCGTCCAATTCGGACAACGTATGAGAGAGTTATGCCCATTTTCGTGTCGGGGAAAAATAATTGTCCATCGACAGCGCCCAGGGTAGCACGGGGCGTCATCCATGGCGCCGGGATTTTTTTGGCTACTGGAACCAGCGCCAAAGGCAGCGCCCGACACCACCTGTGGCGCCCGAATCGGAAATATGCTATAAAACGGGGTTTTTGATCATTTGTGACAAAAATAGATTTGGAGGAGCTCGGGTTAGGCTATTTTTCGAGAGATTTTCAAGGAAAACATAGGGGTAAGTGTTCTTAACTCAATTTTGGTTAGATTACTCGAATCCATTGTTGTTTTTAACATTTAATTGGTGATTTAGTTGGAAAAAATCTTGAAACCCTCTTGGTTTAATTTGAAGATTTGAGGGTCGAGTTGATATTGGATTTTGGTAAAATTGGTATGGTTGAACTCGTGGGGAGATAAAGAACTTGTTGATGTAAAAAGATTTGAGTTTTGAGAATTGGGCCCGGGGCTCATGTTTTTCTAATTTCGAGATTTTTTCTATTTTTCGATTATTTTCGATTGGGTATTGTTCCATTGCCATATTGTGACGTATTCGTTGTGGTTTTGATCAGATTCGATGCATGAGGAGGTCGATTTGAGAGGCAAGGGCATAGCGAGCTAGGATTTTGGCCGTCTTGAGGTGAGTAATAGATGTAAATGATGTCCTGAGAGTTTGAAATCCCGTATTTGCACATCGTAGTGCTATATTGAGGTGACTTGCACGCCGGATAGAGAGCGTAGGGTAGAGCACCATTGGGGATTGGGACTTGGTCCGTCCCGGTAGATAAATATACTGCCTATTTGATTGAAATTCACTTATAATCATTATAATTGAGCTGATTGCTATATTTGGGCTTCGTGCCAATTGATTTAATCCTTCAGGGATTGCTATTATTGGTTTCTTGCCATTTTTACGTATTATTGAACTCAGTCCTAGTATTTAATACTGTTTTGCAAACTCAGCCACCTTTTCTCAAACTTGAAACATAATCAATATTTTTAAATAAAGTTTGGGCCAAATATTTCTATATTATTTTGCTCGAGAGACTTATGTGATTTTGGATTGAGTATGAGATCGGGCTGCGCGCCACAACGGTATGATATTGATATTGATATGAGGCTGAGGGCCTATTTGATGCCACAAGATGGCTTATTATTGTGTTTGGACTGTAAGGGGCCCTCCCGGAGTCTGCACACCCCCAGTGAGTGCCGTCGATGATAAGTAAATGGAGCGGGTTGCACGCCGCAACGGGTACAGGAGAGTACCGGTCTATGTGTTGCATTTCATATTTGATTGTCATTTACTTATTTATCTGTTGTGGTATTTTCATAATTGTTTTCATTTATTTACTGATTTTATACTACTGGGCTCAAGTTGCTGTATTTATAGAATTACTTTGTGCCTATTCAGGATTTCTTATTCTCAGCCTTTATTTATGTTTATTACTCACTGGGTCGGAGTACTCACATTACTCCCTGCACCTTGCGCGCAAATCCAGATACACCTGGGGCTGTGTGAGGACTTCTCTGCCTAGCATCATATCTGGGTGTATCAAGGTAGCTGCATTTGATGTTCGCAGTCCTGATTTTCCTTCTATCTTATTTACTTTATTTTTGCATTTCTAGGGAGCAATCTGTAGTAGGTTGATACTCATGTATTAGAGGCTCAGACTTGTGACAACGGATTCTTCGGGCTGTGTAGTGGTTTTTATATTTGGGATTTCCGCATGTTTAACCCTATTTCAGGATTTCAGTATTATGACTTAGTAATTCATCTGTGTTAGTTAATTCATGAACTGGATAAAATGATTACAGTTATTTAATTGGTTGGGCTTTCCTTGCAGTGTGTTGGGCGCCATCACGACCGGGGTTGGGGTTGTGACAATAAGAGTGCACATTGAAGGCCGAGAGTATTGAGGAAATAAGGTATTTTCTCTTGATTGTATAGCAATTGGTTTTGATTTGAAAGGTACCATATAGGTGTTATGATTTACAATGTGCAGTCCATGTTCTGGTATCCTTATGATAATGTAGTGCCTGTAATGCTAAGATTAGTAATCATCGTGGTGCTTTTTCTAGTTGCGGATGTGTTGTTAGGATGATTTTGGTGATTCTCTGGCAGGTGGATAGTCCTAGTTACAAAGGAGACTCAGCCTAATTTTTTGTAAAATTTGGGAGTTAATCAAATTTAGGGACTTGAGGTAGGCGAGAAAAGAGATATACTATATTAAGCGTTAGGGCAGACTCTACTCCTCATTCGAGGACGAATGATCCTG
>MU666308.1:6387-18689 GCA_026770625.1 Nicotiana glauca | reverse complement strand
GGGGGGGGGGGGGGGGGGGGGGGGGGGAGAATGTAAGGCCCCGAAAAATTTCGCCAAATAAATTTAGGATTTCGTGGTGCCAAGTAGGCTGATTATAATATTTTATATGCTATTAACATGATGGAAATCAATTGGATTTGGTAAATATGTGTATAAGCCTTATGGTAAGTAATTTGGGGTCCAAGGAAAGGCCTAATCTAAGGCAAATTGAAAAATTTCATACTAGGCTAAGATTTCAAATGAGTTCGCACAAGTCTCCACTTTGGACGACCATATCTATATATGTATAAGGTTTTACGTGATCAACAACCTATCATATTAAAGTTTTTTGAGTCTAGTTTCTAGCTCTTCAAATTGTTCGTCATTTGAACATTCATACACAAAGTTATAATCAAATTACCAAAGGTTGGAAATAATGCGATCCTGTGACAAATATGCGATCGCAGAAACCATTATGCAGTCCACATACTCGATTTGCGATTGCAAATCTAGTCACAAACTGAACCAGTGTAGCCCAGTTTTAGGCACCGAGTTTTGCAACGCGTTTGCGGCCCGCATACCCATTCTGCGGTCCATTATGCGACCGCAGACCCGAATTCGGAGGGTTAATCTTACTATTTTTATGACTCGACCCCATTTTAATATATGGGCATTGAGGTTTATTTTGGGGTGATTTCATGAGCATTCTAGAGAGAGGTGAGAGCATTTTAGAGAAAGAAGGAGGAACCCAATATTCAAATCATCCAATCTTGCATCAATATTCAAGAATCAAAGAACCCAATCACAAGTTCTTCATCTAAGAGGTAAGGTTCTATGCATTAGACTTTAATTTCAAGTTTTGGGTATAAAATGGGATTATTGAGGTATGATTCTTAGGTGTAATGGAATTATGTATACATGCATGTACAAATTAGGTTTGTGGGAAGATTTTTCAACATAAATAAGTAAAGATTGGGTTGGGGAATGAAGGAAAACTTGTAAAAGAGATTTGAAATCAAGATGCTCAACTAGTATTTGATAAAATGCTCAAATGAGCTTAAACCATGAATACATTCCTAATTTGTGTTCAATTTTGTTATGTCTCAAAGTAGATTGGGATTTCTAGAATTTTGAACGTCGTAGTAACATAAGGAATGCTTAAACAAGGTATGTATGGTTAAACCCCCTCTTCTTAGAAATCGAGCTTCCATGGTGTCCATGCAAATATTGTAAGTCCGAAATTTGATTGACGTAGTTGTGAGCACATGATTTTTGCCCTAAGCAAATTATTCCCAAAATTCCAAATAAAATGTTTTCTTTATTATTTTATAATTTTTGTGAATTTTGTTGGATTTTGTGTTAATTGGTTGCATTTTTTATGAAAATACAAAAATATGCATTTGCATTTAGGGATTTAATTTCATATTTTAGTATTAATTTGTTTTAGAATAAAATATAAAAAAAATAACAAAAATGGTCCGTTTTGCATTTTTAGTTCAAACTATGTATTAGTTTGCATTTTTATTTTAATTAGGAATTAACTAGGAAATCTAATTTTTAGTGTTTAGTTGATTGTGAGTTTATTTTAGCATTTAAAAAAAAATAAAAATACATACAAAAATACGAAAGAAAACAAAATAAAAACGGAGAAAACAAAAGAAAATACAAAAAGGGAAAAGGTTGCCGAATTGGGCCATTTTCTTGTAGATTTTTGCAAGCCCAAATTCTATTTCACCATGCCCCAGCCCAATCCCAAATTATACCCAACCCGATCCGGTTCCCAGCTAACCCAAACGACGCCGTTTGGCATCCTCATAATCCTGGTCGTTGATTTCCTTCAATCCAACGGTCATCATTGATCATTACATTTTAATAAAATTGTCCCAAAAACCCTAGAGACCATTTGTTCTTCCTCGTACCTCTCTTTACAGTCTCATGTTACACCGTCGTCGCCACCGCCGCCGAAGAAAATGCCACCATCTCCGGTGGTTCTCAAATTTACACCCTTAGACCGCCTCACTGTCCACGTCACGAATATGTTACTATCTCATCTCGAATCCTATCAGAACCTCTCGAATAATCAAAAAGGTTTTGTCATCTCTGCCGCCCACGGCGGCGCCGCCACCCAATGGCCTCCAAAATTACACCCTCGCACCGCCTCAGTCTCCTCATCACCAATATGTAAATAGTCTGCCTCAAATCATGACCGAATCCTTCGAATTTCAAATTCAAACTCGGTCAAAAAACTCCAATTCATTCAATCGGCTTCAAATTAACACACCCGAGTCTCCGTGCTTCCCGCATGGTGAATTCAATGTCAATAGCTCTCGAACTCCATTGAAGTCAGTCGAATATTGATTCCAAATTGGCCAGTGAGTCTTTTCTTCTTCATTCTTATTTTTTGTTTTCTTCTTCTTGTTTCAATGTTTGATTTTAAGTTTTTAAGCTTAGTATCATCTTAATTCAATAGATTTTCTTTTTATTTATTTATTAATATGTGTGTCCTGATTAATTGATGCCTTTGTATGTTGGGTCTATTTCAGTTTAGTTTTTGATTATTGTGGTTTTGTTAGTGATTGTGGTTGCAGTTAATTCTATTAGAAGTTTTATTTGGATAATCATTCTATGTTCATTAGATTTTCTATGTGCGTAGTAGTTTAATTAGCTGTGTTAGATTAGTAAATTCAGGGGAGTTTCAGGGGTATGTGGGTAATTGGAAGAAGGCATGAAAGTTATAGGTCATACTAGAGATTCCTAGAACCTTCCGGATAGGGGTTAAAATAAAAAATTCAGGAAATAAGTGTGTTGACTTGAGGCACAAGTTAGGAAACAAGGGACTAACTAAATAAAAGAAGGGGGACCTATAGTGTAATAAAAAGGTTTGAAGGCTGCCTCATTTGTGCATATAAAAGGGCATGCCAATGCCTTAACACGCAAGTTAGAAACCCCCTGAAAATTTCTACAAGTTTGAGCCCCAAAATTCCCCCCAAAATCCTTTTATAAATCTGATCCTGCATTTTGAATTTCAAATCTGAGAAAAGTTCAAAAATCTCCTTCTAGATCTTAGTTTTACATCAAAAAATCCAAAAAAAAAAAAACAATAGAAAACAGTAGAAAAACCAAAAAAAATAGTCACTGTTTCATTGAGTTTGAGAGTTTATTTCAGCTTCTGAGTATTGATTCACTGTTCAGAGTTCAATTTTAAGCTATTTTAGTTGATTTCGAGTGAAATTGTTGGTTTGAATCTAGTTTGGGAGTTTTACTGGTCATCTGTGTGTTAGTGCTCAATTCTGGTTTGGATTTGTTGCTGCGTTGGAGTGGATTTATTAAATTCTGCTTGATTTGAATACTTCCGGGCTGTTTGGCCTTAATTGCTGGGATTCCTGGTTCAAGTTCATTTGTATCTACTCATTTGTGTTTGGGTGCTGTATACTCCTGGGCTGTTGAATTTGCTGGATTGCATTTAGATTGCTGCTGACTATTCCATTTTCCTTTTACCTTTCAAATATTCAGGTACATGTTCTAAAGCTCTCAAGTCTATGGAACTGAATTAAAAGGGCTGTTTGAAGTTGATCTCTGAATTTCTCTGTTCTGTGTTGGTTCTAATGTATAAATAATTTGCTTATTAGATATTACATGTCCTTTGTGTATTAGATTGATCCTGGATTGTATAAACTGGACTGTGAACTGTTAGCTTTTGGATTCAATGAATTTGATTGAAGTTTAAATTGTAATTAGTTTTTCATTAGCTAATATTGAGAATTAGTTATGACTAATTTCCTATTAGGTTAATGAATTAATTCATATTAGCTGTAATCGATTTCCTGTTAGATGTCTTTAGGAATTTGGAGTTGTTTCATTCACATATAGTTTTATTTTTCAAAAAACAGTTAGCCATATGAGTTCTCGCACTTATTAGGGAAGCATAACAAAACTTGTGTGTTAATCATAGATAGATGAAATCATCTAAGATAGGGTCAGTTTGTCACTATTAGTCGTCATTTCCAGCTTATTGTTCACTTAGTATAAATGAGTTGGTTAGGGTTTCAAATCTGCGTGATTAATAAAATAAGATACCAACTTCATGTTTAGATAATTAATTTGCAGTGACCTGGATTGCCTAACTCAAAACAAAAGCAATTGGTACACTTTGTGTTTGTAAATCACGTTACATTTAGGAGTTCACAGTAATAGTATCGGAGAATTTAAGCTAAAGTCAGTAGGTAAAATAAATGAAATTAAAATTCAGTCAACTAATGTTTAGTGTATTTGGACTCGTTGAGAGCTAATTTCAGTAGGTGCTCTCATTTATTTGGGCTATTAGATCTCCAGACGCATTTGGGCCTTATTACTTGAGTGGAAGGCCCAGGTCCTATCATAAGCATTTGTCAATTTGGACCTGGGCCAAGCTTCACTGGTTTACCATCTGTTCAATGTGAATTAATGTTAGGCCCAGATCACGGAAAGAGCATGATGAATTTTAGAAGTGGGATACAACAGTCCTGTGAAATAGGCTGTGGAAGCCCAGCTTGGGTTGATTACAAGATTCATTCTTAAAAGACATGAAATAACCCTTGAACATTTAGTAGGAAATATGGGGACATTAATTTGCAAATGTAAATTTTGGTTTCGAATTAGGTAGTGGGTTCAAGCTAAAAGGGTCTTCCCTTTTGTTTGAATTCGGACTTGAATTCGGGGCCCGAATTTATAATTGTAAGTTAGCCTTTTAGAGACAAATAATAAATAGAAAAAATTGTAGTTGCTTAGGTTGGCCTTTAATAAAATGAGATGAGCCTCGCCGAACAAAAACTCAAAATTGTGGGGCCCTCATTAATCATCTATACAAAATTACTTAGAATCGAGACGGGCCATTTAGAAAATTTCACAGTCTTCTCAAAAGATAACAACACGTTAGTCTCTTTAACACAATTTTAATAAAATTATATTCCTAAACTCGGGTGTGCATTTTATGCGACCCAAATCCAAATTCGAAAATGTTGAATAAGAATGTGTCGAGGGTCCGGGTGCATTTTATGTGACGTGGTCCAAAAATACATTCTTAAACGACGTTCACTTTCTTAATAATTGACAAAACGGTAAATAACTTTAAAATTGTACTATAGGTTCAACATGTATAAAAATCAAAATTTAGCCAAATATAGCAGTTGAGCGACCGTGCTAGAACTACGGAACTCGGGAATGCCTAACACCTTCTCCCGGGTTAACAGAATTCCTTACCCAGATTTTTGGTTCACGATTGTAATACAGAGTCAAACCCTTTCCTCGATTCGGGATTCAAACCGGTGACTTGAGACACCATAAATCTCCCAAGTGGCAACTCTGAATTTCTTAATAAATGAATCCCGTTTCGATTGTCCTTTAATTAGAAAAACTTCTTTTATTATACCCTCCCCGGGGTGTAGTAAGCCAGAAAAAGGAGGTGTGACAGCTCTGGCGACTCTGCTGGGGACAAGAACCCAGAATTTCCGTTCAGGGTTCAAGAATTCGAGCTCAGTTAAATCGTTGTATTTGGCTTTATCTGATTTTTCTACATGTTCCATGCTATATGTGCTAAGTGTTAACCGCTTTGATATTTGTTGAAACTATATATATAAACTGTCGCGAATCCCTTCTTCTCTCTGAGTATTCTACATCGTGGAGAAGGGTGCACTTCATGTACCTTCTCTTCTATTTAGAGTCTTTTTCCCAATTTAGAACGAGGTTTGGATAGGTTGTAAAGCCGGCGGAGCTTCTGTATCCCCGGTACGCTGCCTCCCCCTCGGCCCGAGTTGTCCGCTCGGGTAAGCAAGGTCTAGACCAATAAACCTAGGGTTTAAACCTAGAAGAACAATAAACTCATGCCGGATCCCTAGTAGGATGCTTGTTTGCATCACGTGCAGTTTGACTTAGGGGACTCAACATAGGGGTTGGGTCCGTCTAGGACAGGTGACGTGAATTGAAATGACCATCCTGATGCATATTACGTGCTACTTGTATTTGTTTGCTCGGCTTCGCATGTTGACCAGCTTGTATACAAAGAGAGAAAATTGTGAAAAATAGTAGTGATAAGACTAAGTGAGGGTAATCATTTGTTTGAAAAGAAAAACCAATGCCTAACTAGTACCGAAATGCTGCCGGATTTTTGAAAAATGAGATGAAAGAAAATCGAAAATATTTGGAAAAAAAATGGTTGTTCAAAAATAGCTTTGATTTTGGCCAATCGGCCCGAACTACGCTGGTTTGATTCTCACCGGGTGTGAGATACGTAGGCAACCCTCATCGGGTCCAACCACCCCTTTTGCAAAAATAGCCAAAAAATGTCAAATTTTAATTTTCGTTGTAAATAAGTCAGGTGATGCCATTCTTGTTTAAAATAAGCCGAATGTCCCTCAAAAGGACGTCGGAAGGCCGTTTGTGCAAGAACAGCCACCCTGAGTCATTTTAAAAAAAAAAAAAGTTTGCGGGCACGGCTTTAAAATCTCCCTCTCGGAAGTGCTGAAAGGCCGTATCCGCAAAATAGAGTTTTGTCTTCTCAACCAAAATTTTGCAAAAAATAGCCACTTTGTTTTTAATTCAAAATAAGCCATTACATGGTCAGTTTGCTTTAAATAGTTGCAGTTGACATTGAAACCTTCTCAGTCTTGCGGAGGCCTGTGGCGATGCCGAGTGATGCCCCACGGGCCCCAGGATGTGAAGCTTTGATGTACTCTTGATCTAGTTTTTATCATTGAGTCTGGGTTTTGTTATTTTGAGTCCATTTTTGTAGTTTCCCGTCAAGAAAAATAATTTAAAACAAAAGGAAAAACAAAATTTTGCATTCAATTTGCAAGAACTACACTCGGTCTGATTCATGCGGGGTCATGACACGTAGGCAATCCACGTAGGATTCGTCCATAACTATAACCAAAAAAAAACAAAAGAAAAGAAAGAAGAGGAAAAACCACAAAAAAAGGCAAAAAATAAAAGAAGATAGCGGAAAAAAAAGAAAGAAAGGAAAGAAAAATCAATATGCTAAATGCCCTAACGCTAACATGATGGCTTCATTTTGTTATTCCAGAAAGGTGGTTGGTTTGTGGTTTTAAAGTGGTAATTCCTCGTTTCAACACAAGGATAAAAGGCAATGGTGAACGACAATAGAACTGAGTTGATCGATACCGGTGCCCGACGTCAGTTGGTTGAACGGGATAATGGGTTGAGTGAAGAGGTGCGGATTTTAAGACGACACGTGGTAGACATGTACCAAGCCTGGATGACTGGGAAGGCACCACCCCCGCCACCATCGATTTTTGCAGATGTTTCCCTTACCCAAGCTACAAACACAACGCCAAATGATCCTCCATATTCCTCAGATATACCCGCTTATCACAATTTTCCCAACTACCGTAATAACTCCATCACTCATCTTCCAGTTACGTCTCCCCGAAATTACTCCCATGACATACCCATTACCCCAAACAATGAATATCCAGCCAAAGCTCACAATACTCAATATCACCTCCCAGAGGGTGCTCGCAAGATCCTTAATTCATACAAGAAAAACCTCCGGGATGAATAGCTTCATGCTAGAAATGAAAGGGTTACGGGAAAAGGAGAGTGAGATGGGGTATCCAGGAAGTTGAAAAGCACATAACAGTCCTTCAGGGACGAGCGAAGAGTGGAAGGCCAGGGCAGCATACCCGCATGGTTCAAATTACCAAGATTTAACTTGTACGATGGGCGTGGAGATCCGGTGGTCCACCTGAGGGTCTATTGCAAAGAAATGAGGATTGTTGGGGAGAAAGACGACGTAATGATGGCATATTTCAATGAAAGCCTAACTGAGGCAGCCTTGGACTGACATACCCGTCAAGATGTTAATAAGTGGCTTACATTGGGCGACATGGCTCAGGATTTTGTCTGATATTTTCAGTGTAAATCGAGTATAACATCAGACCGCTCCTCAGTATCTAAAATGGAAAAGAGGCCAGAGGAAAGCTTTAATGAGTTTGGGCACAGATGGAGGGAGCAATCTGCTCGAGTCAGTCCTCCGATTAATGAAGAAGAAATGGTCAAGCTTTTTCTACAGGCCCAGGGACCCACCTACTACAGTCATTTGATCCCGGCCCTGGGAAAGTCTTTCAAGGATGTGTTAAAAATGGGGGAACTAGTAGAAGAAGGAATCAAGTTAGGCAAAATCGTGAGTTGTTCGGAAGCCATTCAGAACGTACCAGTAAGCTTGGTTGGAAGAAAGAGGAACAGAAAAGACGATCTGATAGGTCTTGTTGATCAACACCTCCAGCCCCGACATCATCCCCATGGTTATCCTTATGCACAGAAATCCCAAAGTCGCCCATCACATTCCCGGTACACAGCTCCTCAAAGTGCCCAGCTACCCCCGCGAGCTTACCAAAAACACCTCGGATCAGGTTTTCGGCTCAATCCAGCATTTAAGAATGAGAGGTTACGGAAGAAGAAAACCCTCACTCCGTTGGGAGAATCATATGACAGTCTGTTCCAGAGGTTAAGGACATTGGATATGTTAGAGCCGATTCAAATAAAAATGCCGAACTCTCTTCCAAAGAAGTTTGATCCTTCTCAAAAGTGCGCATACTGCTCAGGTGCCCTGGGGCATGACATAGAGAAATGTTGGAAGTTGAAAAATGCAATTCAGAAGCTTATTGATGCAGGCGACATTGTCGTGCAAAGTCCAGATGCAGTAAACACTGGCCAAAGTCCATATCCTGTGTATAATGAGACACATATGGTGGGAATGATTGATCGTGAGAATGAGCCAGCAGTAGAAACCCAAAAGCAGTTTGCTGAGAGCAAAGTGATGAAGGCTTGTGAAAGTTCCAGTAACCTTGGTGTGAAATTCAGTGGCTAAGATGCCATGATTGGTAATTGGGAAGACGCTCCATCTCTTGGAGTTTTGGTGGTTTATCTTGTTGTCATTTCTGTTGTCCGGGTTACCTCAGGGTTGTAATCCGAACATTGTCTTGTGACTCAAACCCTTGTATCTTTTCACCTTGTTTTGTTTAGTCATAATAGCTTGTTTAGTGCCGTCTAGGTTTGTAACTTTAGTCTGGTTTGCTTGTTTTGTTGTTTAAACCCGTCCGTCGTCAGGCTAATGCAATTCTCTGTTTCCCGCTATTTCTAGTCATTTTATTCGGTTCCTTTCTCCTTTTACAATTCTTTTCATGCTGGTTCTAGCGACATGACATGCACGCATAATTCTCAGCCTGGTTTTTAAAAGTCAGTTTAGTAATGAAGAAATGAAATAATGTTGAAGATGTAAGGACATTCGAGGGAAATAAGTAAAGACATTTTGAGATCATTTCGAACCCGAATCAAGTGAAACTGGGGGCAAATAGAACATAAAGAAATACAGATAGAACGCATCATGCCACATCGGTTTGAAATCAAAAGCAAGAGTTCCCCAAGTCTACAGGGACCGTTCGTGGTACCAAGATTATTGTCTAATGGCACTGAGTAATTAACAAATATAGAAGACAAATATGGGGATGTGATTAGTAATTCTGGTGCAATCAAAAGATGTTACATTGTGTAGTTTGTACTTGGCATGTTTTGGAGATTGGAATGACGAAGGCATTTTATTCTGCTATCCAAACACTTTATCCTTTGTTACCCCTTTGAACCTCGGTTACTTGCATACCTATCTTTCGGAATCGATAATAAAACTCGTAAGCCCGAGCGGGGAAAGTAAGTGGAAAAACAAGAGAAAAATAGAAAAGAAAAAGAAAAAAAAGAAAAAAAAAAGAAAAGAACAAAAAAGAAAAGAAAAGAAAAAAAAGAAAAAAAAGAAAAAAAAGAAAAAAAAAGAAAAAGAAAAGAAAGAAAAGAGAAAGAAAAGAAAAGAAATGAAAAAGAATGAAAAGAAAGTGGATGAAAGGAAAGATCACAACAAATGTAGTCGCCTGAACTACATTTGACTTGATCCCGAAAGGGCACATAGGCAACCTCTCTCTGAGGTTCAGTCACACCAAAACAAAAATCCAAAAGCCCCTAAGAAGGAAACTGGGGCAGAAGTTATGGTTGTTGTAAATCTGATTCTGAAAGTTGTAATATTTGAAATAGTGTTGAATTGTTTTGAGCCTCGATACCCTTCCTTCTAACCCCATCCAAAAGCCTGCATTACGGTCCAAAGAAAGACCTTCTGATCAATCTTCAAGAAATGCCGAGTCAAGCGAGCAGAGGTGAATCACATAAGGGGCAACACTCCAGTCCAAATGAAGGAAATGAAGAATGAGAGAGTCTTGTCGATGAGAACCACTATGGGTACCCCAAGATGAGAGAAATAAAAATGAGAGAGTCTTATTGGTGAAAACCCTCACGGGCACCATAAGACGACGGTGAGTTGAGAGAAAGATCAAAATGAGAGAGGCTTGATTGTGAAAACCCTACGGGCACCACAAGTTGATTAAGGATGATAGATCAGATCAGGAAAGTGGAGCATTGAAGCCCAGTTTCACGGCGAAAAGGTGCAACCAGAGCTGAACATCAAATTTGCTAAACATAGTAGGTTGTAGGTGCATGTCAAGGTCGCTAGAGTCGGTACTCACATCTGACTTGCTACTACGTAGGTTTCTTGTTAGGAATCATCTTTTTCCATTGTCCTCTTCTCAGTTCCTCGTGTCCTGTCTACTCTCTCTTCCTGGGTCGTTTGTTCAAAACAAGTGAGAAATGACTTCAAAATCTGCCACCAGCTTTCCAATTGCACAAAATGGGATCTGGTTAACACATCAAAATATCATAAGTCAGGAAAGAACAACAAGCACACTGAGTTGGTAACAGTCAACATGCTTTGAAGATCCTTGTGAAATACAAAGGCTTGGTATAAGTCAATTCACGAACAATGCAACAGATGAAGGGTGAGGGTGAATAGATCAAAAGAATTTCCTGTGATAGGATGGACAAAGGGGGGTAAACCAGCGATGAGCAAGACTTTCCAAGAAAAATCAATGTTAACATGGCAAATAAGGGAACTGTAAACCTCGAGAACTGGACCAGGAGTTAAGTCAAGAAAGAACAACATACATCTTGGGTGGGTGATAATTGACGTACTTTGGGTGAAATACAAGGGTTTGACACGTATCAATTCAGGAACAATGCAACAGATGGAGGGCGTTAGGTGAACAAATCAAAGGCATTTTCGGTGAAACACGAAAGGTTTGGTACATATCAATTCATGAACAATGAAACAAGAGGGAGGGTGTTTGGTGAACGGATCAGAGATATTCTCTGCGTCAAGAGTAACAAAGAAAGTGGTTGGTGAATAAAACAAGCAAGGTCTTCGGGGGGGAGTCAGTTATCATGGCAAATGAAGGAATAACAGATCTCGAGGCCAGGGCCAGTGAGTGTGCGCACTGAGTTGGTAGCAATCAATATGCTTGGGAGTCCATATGAAACACAATGGTTTGGTAAATGTCGGTATGAGCGGTGCAATAAATAGAGAGTATTGGGTCTGAACGAGAAGAGGTATTCTCTGGGTTAAGGAACGAGCAAGGTCGTCAAATGGTGAGTGAAGGAACAACCAACTCAAGGCCGAAGCCAGTGGTTAAGTCAAGAAAGAACATCATATACACGAAGTGGGGACAATAGACATGCTTTGGGATTCATATGAGACATGAGGATTGAGGGAGACGACAATTCATGCAATGCAACAAATGGAGGATGTTGGGCCACCTTCAAAGTTCAAGGCCGCAAACCAACCACCATGTTTTAAACTAACAAGATTTTTTCTTTGAAACAGGGGCAGAAGCTTCGGAGAAACCTTCCGTAAGGAAATGCAGGACCCAAACAGGTATGACTAGAAATTCTCAGGACTCTCCTGGAAAATGGGACTTAGTTTAAATTTCAAAACAATCATGAGAAGCATAACTTAGCATAAATGTACCTCAAAGGAATATAAGTTTGTTCTAAAAGTTTGCATGTTTAAGATAGGTTTTAATAAAAAGTTTTCAGGACCCTCCTGGATAATGGGACGTAGTTTTAAGGTCAGTCTAAATAACAAGATATAGTAGAAGTCGTACCTTTAGTAGATATAATTTAGGTTAAAATTGTCTTTTAAATAGAAGTTGTCAGGACCCTCCTGGATAATGGGGAGTAGTTTAAGACCTTTTGATAACAAATACAATGGAAGTAATACCTTTAGAAGAGATAATTTAGGTTCGTAATTGTTAGGAGTTGTCAGGACCTCCCTGGAGAATAGGACTTAGCTTTCAAATTCTTATAATAGTTGGTAGAATAATTCAGTTTAACACTCACCCATGTGCCCAGCCACCAAACTGGGGCAGAAAATTTTCTTTGTTTGTCTATTTTGTTGC
>MU666305.1:47886-60423 GCA_026770625.1 Nicotiana glauca | reverse complement strand
GAGCTGAAGTTTTTATTTTATAACTGGCAAACTTCATCTCTAGAGCTGAAGTTTTCCGGTTACAAAGACAAAAACTTCAGCTCAAGAGCTGAAGTTTCCCAGTTACTAAACAAAAGCTTATAAAATAAAACTTCAGCTCTAGAGCTGAAGTTCGAGAGTTACAAAATAAAAACTTCAGCTCTAGGGCTGAACTTCAGGCCCGGCTACTAAAATGCTGAAGTTTTGTGTGATTGCCTTTGCTACTTCAGCCCCGTGTGCTGAAGTTATGCGAAAAAGTGGGTACGCTTGTAATTTTTTTTGCAAAGCGGGCATATGTTAAAATGTAGCACAAAAAACGGATATAGATGCAATTGCCCCCTGCAAGTCCAAGTGCACTTCACTTTCACACAGCAGCTATAACAACAAGAATATAATTTATGAATTTTTACAACGGTTAAGACCTTATTTATTTTAAATAAATATCATTTAAAAAAAATTATATTCTATAGATACATTTTAAGATTATAGCAAAATATTTAATTTTGGTTACCTCCTAGCCCTAAGCCACTAAATATGCTAATCAGTTACACTATTTTCTTTCTCTTTCTACTTTGATACATCTCATTCTCTTCCCCCATCCCATTAAAATTTCCGATCTTCTCCTCCTTTCACCGGATTTGTGCAAAGCCCACTTCAGAAATTGCTCCGGCTCCCGCATCCGACGACTAAAATAGCATTCCTAATGGTTAATCATTATTCTTAGCGAAAGAATGTTCACTTTCTGCACACGATCTAGCAGTGACGAGCTCAACTGTGTATACGATAGATTGGTAATTTGGTATTTGAACTTAAAGGACAACTCCACAAACAGGGAATAGAATTTTGGTTTTTCCTGCTTCAATAGCATAGTGGTATTTTTTGTTCAGTCGGTTCGGGTTAGGTTAAGTTCTTATTTCAATTGGATTGGATCTTTCTCGTTTTCTTCTTTTTTCTCTCATCACTACTTATGGAATCATGGTCGGAATCCAATGGATCGTCGGAAAATTGCCAACTAAAATAGGTCGTCTAAAGTTTGGGGTTGGGCAATTTGAAGATTTTGTTACTTTTTTTTAAGAGCATTTCAATGTATCTCGCTGTATTTCTATGTATTTCATTGTATTATCTATCTTTTTTTTCTTTGTAATTCAATGTATCTCGTTGTATTCCATATATTTCATTGTATTCAGTGTCTTGTTTTCTCATTGTATTTTAATGTATCCATCTGTATTCTATCTATTTCATTGTATTTATTGCCTCTATATGCCATGAATGTATTCGACTGTATTTTTTTAATTAATATAATTTATTTATTCAGATATATTATATAATTTCTCTGAAGATTGCTATGTTTTTGAGTATTTTGCAGTTGAGAATCTTTTTTATAATTGAAAAATATAAAATTTGTGTGTTATAATTGAGTTTGCTAAGTTATATTAGGAATTTATTATGTTAACTGATTCACTTTTCGTTTTAAAAAAGTGTAATCCCCTATTTCATGCCGTAAATACACCCGAATACAATAATATGTCCAGCTGTAATCCCATATTTCACCCCATGAATACAGTCGAATATAACAACTGATTTGCTGGACTTCCTTGATTCATGCCTATTTTTGCTACTGTATTCATGAATACAATAGCTTAAATACATCAAATACATCTTATAACCACAGAAAAGGTATCTATATTCCGTAATATAGCAAATGGTATCTATAGATGGCTAACTACTACTAAAAGATTGTGCTTTATGAATATTTCTCTATAATCTATACTCCGTGTTTCATTTTATGTAATAGTATTTTTCGCTTATCAAAAATTAATTTTGATTAATTTTATAATTTAAATTAGATTAGACTAACTCAATAGTTTAAAATTAAAATAAGATATTCAAAAACTGTACAAAAAATATTATAAGTCACAATTTTTCTTATGTCAATTTGATAAAAAAATACCTCTTAAAATGATTGTTTAAAGTTCCAACTTAAATCTGGGAACAAAAAGTGCTACATAAATTAGTATCTATGAATGTGAGTTGCACGATAATAATGACACGCGATGATTTAAATTTTCATTTATATGAAGGAACGACAAAATTTACTTATTGAGAGAATTTTATGTATAATAATACACAATCAACTAAATGCTGAAAAATATTAGTACAATAGCATAATACATAAATTTAAAATAAAAGGACAACATTAAAACTTACCCAAATGATCAATTTTGTCATGTTAGTTGGATTATGTATTATAGTTTAAAAGTATTTAATGTGAAGGTATCTTAAAGAACACTTCTTTATGGACAATGTCTTTTTGTGTATGTTTCCTCCTAATGCTTTGGTTGCTCTACCTTAACCAAAACTCTTGTTGTCGATGTTGATATCTCTTTAAAAGTGCAATATACAGTTGTTCGTGCAAGAAAATATATTACGGTAAATATAGTCCAATATTTAGAATGTTTTTTCTTGTGCTTTATTTGTTATGTTTGCAAATATAAAAATACTAAAAATTATTTTCTGACAAATTTAAAAGGATATTCCTTAGTTTCGGAAGACGAAACTTTAGAAGTACATATTAACCAGTATCATAACTTTTGTATGTATGATGTTACTGCCAAAACTTCTATATACCATCTGTGTGTTATTACATAAGATATTCGGTGTATCTAAGTTTTTCAGTAGCATGACAGACATATTTTTTCTTCAAAATCAACCTATATACAATGGAAGATCAATTTTAACTTAGTCTATTATATAAACGATGACACTAACATACTTAAGAAATAATAAATTTGACAACATACATGTATATTAGAAGGCTATTTGGTATTATAGCATTTAAATATTCTTCTTGGTAGTAATTATTGGTATCATTTTCTGCTGAGCCAAAAACAGAAAAGTATTTTATTTTTACTATAAAATTTTGTAATCAACCTTTTATTTAGTTGATCAACATACTCATTTCTGCAAGCTAAGATATCTTTTTATAACATGGATAACATTTTGATTCTTAATAATATACTAACCTTTTTACTTTGTCTTTTTTTTTAACTTGAACAAGAATTTTACTCATATGATATATTTAAAAAAAACAATTGAATTGGATTCCCTTGATAAAATTAATTAAAAGATTTAATTATTTGTTTTTAACATAAAAAATATTTTATTCTATGTTGATTCAGATCTTAATATTAGTTCATCTCTTGTTTTGAATATTTAATCTTAATTATAATTTATCCACCATAAATTTTATTTTCAAAGAGTAAAAGATTGATATGACATTTCGTTTTAGATCGTTATGTTTGTAGAATCATTAGTGGTATTGACTTTTACCAACTATTTCATTTTTCTTTCTCACACATTATATTCTTAAATATTTTCTTAGTTGTTGTTTAATAATTGAATATTTTTTAAAATTACATGAAAAATTGATTAAAAAAATATATTATTTGGGTTAAAAATAGTTCAAATATAATATAAACATAGATAATTATGGGTGTATTTTTTTCCTCAATTTCAACTCTTTATGCAGTCCATTTAATAATACTTTTATTTTTTTTGGTATTAGACATTATGGAGTGATAATGTAGTGCTAATACGAAGGATTTTTATGAAATTGATAAACCTTCCTACATATTTTTAATAAGAATTTAATAAAAATTTTTTTTATTAATTTTAAAATCTTAAATATAAAAAATTAGCATAAAAAGTATTATAGTCCAAAAAATAGGTTATTGAAGTTATGTCCTATTCCTATGAGTTCTTTCGTTTAATAATTTAGGGCTATTTTAGTATGTTAATATTATATTTATACTTTTATAATAATATATGCTCTCTTTGTTTAAATAAACTTGGACAATATAATACATTCTCAAATTAAATTAGTAATAGAAAAGTATAATACATTTTCTAATTAAATTAGTAATATGAATTTTTAAAAAGTATATTCTGAAAGTAATAGGATAACATGACTAAAGATATTTACTTGTTAAATTTTATATGAATTAGGCAGCCCGAATCTAATTATATTATAGGATTCCTAAAAGTAATCACGTAGAATTCCTAACGTGTAGCATTATTGTGATGACCCAAAAGGTCATCACTTGTTTTTAAAAATGAATTATGCATTTATAAGCCTTAAAAAAATCCTCTTTTAGCTTTATCTCGATTTACGTGCGTAGTCCAGGTGTGTAGCGGGAAAGCTATTATGCAAAAAAATCAATGTAAAATGATAAATTTTGGCTATAAAATAAATTAATTTGATTTCGGTCAATGTTTTGGGTAAATGAACCCGGACTTGTTATTCGACGGTCGCGGAGGGTCCGTAGGAAAATATGGGACTTGGGTGTATGCCCGAAATCAAATTCTGAGGTCCCAAGGCCGAGAAATGAATTTTTAAGGAAAAATTATTTTCTGCAAAATGTTTAAAGGATTTGGAAATAAATTTGGATTAGAACATGTTGGTATCGGGCCCATATTTTGATTCCAGTGTCCGGTACAGATCCTCTATGTGATTTAAGATATTTCTGTGAAGTTTGGTAAGAAACGGAATCCGATTGAGGGGACTCGGACCTTAAATACAAAATTTGATGTTTTAAGAAGTTTTAAAATATTTCATTGATTTTGAGGTTTAATTCGTTGTTTAAGGGGTTAATTTGGCGATTTGATCGCATGGATAAGTTCACATAATGTTTTTAAGTTGGTACGTATGTTTGGTTTGGAGCCCCGAGGGTTTGGGTGAGTTTCGAGTAGGTTCCGGGATGTCTTGGGCTTAAAAGCACAGTTGTTGCAGGTTCAGAGAAATTTCAGATCTCTGAACCCGCCAGTGCAGTCCGCATGAATTCGTGTGCGACCGCGGTGGGGGCTGTGCGGCCGCACTCAATTTTGTGTTGTCCGCACAGGTCCACTGGGAGAGTTGTGATTTCAAAAACGTAAGAGGCAATTTTTCAAACATCCTTTCTTCTCCAAAACATTTATAAGTGATTTTTAACTCATTTTCTTTACTCCTTAACTTCTTTTTACAAGATTTCATCCTAGAATCTAGGGTTTTTATGGTGGAATTGGGAATTTTGGGTAGAACCTAATTTTTTTTTCCAAAAATTGGGGATTTGGACCTTAATTTGGGGTCCGATTTTAAAATAAATTATATATTTGAGTTCGTGGGGAATGGGTAATTGGGTTCTGGTTCGAACCTCGGGTTTTGACCATATGGGCCCGGGGGTAATTTTTGACTTTTTTGGTAAAACTTTAAAAAACTCATTTTCATACATTGTGGTTGATTCAATAAGCGTTTATTGATGTAATTATGTAACTTGTGACTAGATACGAACGAATTGGTGATAAAGTCAAGAGGTAAAGCTATAATTGAGACGTGAATTGTGTTCGTGACATCGAAGTAAGTGTCCGGTCTAACTTAGCTTGAGGGATTAGGAGTTGTGTCCTATTTGCTATTTGCTTCTTGTTGAGTACGACATATAGGCATGGTGACGAGTATCTATACGTTGGTGTCGAGCATGATCGTGAGTCTTAAATTGCAATTTGTTGTGTTCTTAAATGATACTACATATGCTTTAATTGATGACTCTCGCTATTTAGCAAGGATTAAGTGTATTTTCGTGGGAATTACTTACGAGTGAGTATTGGTATTAGCTGAGATGAGTAGAGTTGAGTTAAGATTGGTTATAGATGATTCTCCCTTGCCGGGACATATTTACTTTTACTGTCGAATCCCTTACCGGGATAGTGTAGTTTATTGTTGATCCCTTGGCGGACTCTTGGTATGGTTGTTTCTAAAGGTATATAAATATATGGATCGGGTTGCACGCCGCAACAAATGTTATATTAGATCGGGTTGCACGCCGCAAAAAATGTTATATTGGATTGGGTTGCACGCCGCAACAATGTTATATTAGATCGAGTTGCACGCCGCAACAGCGATTTAAATGGATCGGGTTACACGTCGCAACAGTGTTACGTGATAAGGGAGCGGGTTGCGAGCCGCAACAATATTATTATTGTTTGGTTGTAGATTTTAAGTTGATCTCTCATATTTCTCTTAGGCTCCTACTGGATTTGACATTTTCCCCATAGCATGTACCCTCTCCCATTTAAATTGTTGATTCCTGTTTATTTTTCACTATTTATTATATAACTGTATAGGTTTATCTGGAATCTGATCCTAGCCTCATCAGTACCTCGCCGGGGTTAGGCCAGAGATTTACTAGCACATGGGATCGGTTGTGCTAATGCTACACTCTGCACTTATCTGTAGATACCGGAGCAGCATTTGGACAGTAGCACTTTGGGAGCCAGTCTTCAGTCCAGTCAGAGATTCCGAGGTAGTCCTGCAAGCGTCCGCAGGCCCGGTGTTCTCTTCTATTTCGTTATGTACTCTATTTTCATTAGATTTTAAAACAGATTGTATTTCTTTCAGACAGTTGTTGTAGTAATCTTAGTCCGTCCGTGAATATTGTGACACCAGATTCCGTTAGAGGAGTATATTGGTAATGAAGTACTGGCTTGGTTATATTTTAGCTGTTTAAGTCTTATGCTTATTTATGTTTATCGTAAATTTTAAAATGTTGATTACCTGTTAATTCAAGTTGTTAAAAAGGATTAAAATAAAAGAGTTAGAATTTCCATATTTCGTAGCTTGCCTAGCTTCTACGAGTAGGTCCCGAGGGTGGGAAATTCAGGTCGTGAGAAGTTGGTATCGGAGCTCTAGGTTACATGGGTCTCATAATTCACGGACAAGCTTAGTAGAGTCTGAGGGATCGGTACGAAGACGTCTATATTTATCCCCAAGAGGCTATAGAGTTAGGAAAAACCTCACAATTGTTCTTTCTTTCGTGCGGTTTGGTTTCTCAATGCTAATAGAATTTCTACTCCGTTCTTTCACAGATGGCGAGAACACGTGCTTCCTTATCCACCGATCAGCAGCCCGAACCTCCAGTAGAAGCTCCCACGAGGGGTAGAAGGCGAGGTCGAGGCAGGGGCAGAGCTCAACCTAGAGCAGCAACACTAGCGATAGAGCCTCAGGTTGATTTTGATGATGCGGTTCCAGCCCCAGCGATTCCGGTGGGCCCAGCTCAGGTCGTAGAGGGGTTTATTGCTACCCCAGTTCTTCAGGATGCTCTGGTCCATCTAGGGGGCCTTATGGAGAGTGTCACCCGGGCAGGTTTGCTTCCTGTAGTACCAGCCGTCTCTCAGGCTGGAGGAGGAGCCCACACTCCTGCTACTCGCACTCCGGAGCAGGTAGCTCCCCAGTTTTAGCCTCTTAAAAAATTTGATGTTTTAAGAAGTTTTAAAATATTTCATTGATTTTGAGATTTAATTCGTTTTTTAAGGGGTTAATTTGGAGATTTGATCGCACGGATAAGTTCATATGATGTTTTTGAGTTGGTACATATGTTTATTTTGGAGCCCTGAGGGCTCGAGTGAGTTTCGGGTAGGTTCTGGGATGTCTTGGGCTTAAAAGCACAGTTGTTGCAGGTTCAGAGAAATTTCAGATCTCTGAACCCGCCAGTGCAGTCCGCATGAATTCGCGTGCGACTGCGGTGGGGGCTGTGCGGCCGCACTCGATTTTGTGCGGTCCGCACAGGTCCATTGGGATAGCTGTGCGGCCGCACTCGATTTTGTACGATCCGCACAGTTTTACTGATCCTCAGGTTCACTTAGCTATGCGGCCGCAGTCGATTTTGTGCGGTCCGCACAGGGGATTTGAGAGGGGTATGAATAGATGGGATTTTCATTCATTAGTCATTTTTAATTTTTCAAAAAACCCCAAAAGCGTAAGAGGCAATTTTTCAAATAATATTTCTTCTCCAAAACATTTGTAAGGGATTTCTAACTCATTTACTTTACTCCTTAACTTCTTTTTACAAGATTTCATCCTAGATTCTAAGGTTTTCATGGTGGAATTGAGAATTTTGGGTAGTTACTAGTTTTTTTTAAAAAAAAATTGGGGATTTGGACCTCAGTTTATGGTCCGATTTTAAAACAAATTATATATTTGAGTTCGTAGGGAATGGGTAATCGGGTTTTGGTTCGAACCTCGGGTTTTGACGATGTGGGCCCGGGGGCGATTTTTGACTTTTTAGGTAAAACTTTGAAAAAATCATTTTCATGCATTGGGGTTGATTCAATAAGCGTTTATTGATGTAATTATCTAGCACCAAATAGTTCCAGTAATATGGAATATTTTCCTTTATCATCTTCCATTTTGTTGATCATATGTTTTGGACCAACCAAACTCAAAAGTGTAACATGTTGTAAAAACTTTTTTTTAATAAGGAAATTAGGTTGTAAGTAGTTTAAAAAAAGGCATCCAAAACCTTTTATGCATTTTCTATCCATGGCCTATATCTAGAGATAATATACAACATATATCAAACATGTTCTTTGAATTTCAATAAGGTCATCCGTTCTGCCTTATCATTATCTAGAACTTTAGTGTGTCAGTTATGCATAAACTGGGAAGTATAATGTTGCTGCTCTTGCTGTGCTGCACTGCTCTATTTTGTTGCTCATTGGTTCTTATAGTATTGTATATTATGTAAATGTTCTCATTCTAACTGAACTGAACCAGCATTATGGTCTGGGTCATAGAGCAAATTCTTTCGAGACTTATTATTTTAACACTTGAACAAGTATTGAATTCAAATGAAAACCAGAGCAAGTATTATTAAATGCCTCTTATGTTGAGATACTACGATAGGGTGTGCATTCGATTTATCGATTTGATTTTGACCCTTATCGATAATTATTTATCGATTATCGATTTGTACATACACTTATCGTTATCGTTTCAATAAGGTTTTGATTTTTTCGATTTCGATTTATCAATTTTGGGGGCTTATCGATTCGGTTATCGATTACACTAATAAGAAAATTTGCGGGATTCCACGGAAAGTATATCGCTATAAACGCGCCTAACTAATATGGACAAAAAGAAGCTAAAATAAGACGAACACCACTTATAACATAAAAACTGTGTCAACAAGCACGTGCAACAAAACTAAGTAAGGGATCAAATGTATGCCACCAACACTCCAACGGTATAAAAAAAATAAAATAAAATACATCATCACGGCTAATTCTGTTTTCCATTAATTTGAACTTCATTCCTTTGATCTTTAAATATGATCATTCCTTAAATGTGATAGAGGAAATAATAGGGCAAGGGACTTAGGGTAAAGGAAAGGGTATAGATTAAGGAAAATGATATTGTCTAGCCGCTTTCAAAATAGTAGTGGAATATATATACATTCTGTATGTTATATTAATCTACACAAATAGGTAATTACTCATTTTACAAGTGTCTACAGTTTAGGGCTGTGCATTGGATTTATCGATTCAATTTTGACCCTTATAGATAATTACTTATCAATTATCGATTTATACATATGCTTATCGTTATCGTTTCAATAAGGTTTCATTTTTTTCGATTTCGATTTCAATAACAAATAATTGATTCGATTTATCGGTAAACCGATTCGAATGCACACCCTACACTGCGATGATTAAATTTTGAGAAATTTTCATAAAGCATTATCTTTTTGTGGTAATTAGCTATCTATAGATACCATTTGCTATATTACGGATTGTAGATACGTTTTCTGTTGTTATATGATATATTTAAACTACTATATTCATGAATACAGTAGCATTTCTAGGCGTGAAAAAGGGGATTACAGCTAGACAAATTTTTGTATGTGAGTGTATTCGACTGTATTCATGGCATGAAATATGGGATTACAGCTGGACAGATTATTGTATTCGACTGTATTCACGGCGTGGAACAAGGGATTACACTGTTTTTAGGAAAATTGAATCCATTAACATAATCGACTCCTAATATAACTCAACAAACTCAATTACAACACACAATTTTTGTGTTTCCAGTTATAAAAAAGATTCTCAACCGAAAAATACCCAAAAAATATAGCAATCTTCAGAGAAATTATATAATACATCTGAATACATAAATTACATTAATTAAAAAAATATATGAATACATTTATGGCATATAGCGAGACAGTGAAAACCATGAAATACATAGAATACAGCGGGATACATTGAAATACAATAAAAAATAGTGAATACAATAAAATACATAGAATACAGTGAGATACATTGAATTACAATAAAAAAATAGACAATGAATACAATGAAATACATGAAAATACAGCGAGATGCATTGAATTACAAGGAAAAATAGACAATGAATATAGTGAAATAAATTGAAATATATTAACAGAAAACCAAGTTGCTCAGACCCAAATTTAATTTCTTGACATGCTCGATAACCTTCCTAGTTTTATCATCAATAAATTGAATCCTTGTATATTTTTAAGAGATACAAACAAAGGCATATTCGGAAATGAGATCCAAACAAAGGCTCTTGAAGTCTCTTCTTTAGGGTTAATTCCAATAGTCCATGGAAATAACCTAAACTTATTTTCTTTCCCATTCAAGGATATGTAGTTAACAGATTTAGCCGCTGCAAGAAAATAGTCATCATATCTATCGAATCTAATCAAAATATGTCTTCTTGCAATCCATCCAATAAGTATCGTCCTTGAGTTCCAAACTACAAAGGCAGTTGTTTGCGCAACTGTAGCAGATCAGATTGTCGCCCTAGAGAGAGAGAGAGGAGAGAGGAGAGAGCGTGGGGTTTTTGACTAATGGTGGGTGATGTAGGTGAGAGGAATTCTGAGATTGAGCATCATGTTTTCAGGGAATGGGGGAAGAGAATGGTATGTATCAAAGTAGAGAGAGAAAGAAAATAGTGTAACTAATGTCTTTGGGGTTGGCTTGATTTCGGTGTTCTATAGTCGCGATGAGCTTGGATGATATTCCTTTGATCTTTTACCTTTTAAAGCCTACTGTCCTACTCTTCTAATATGCATGTGGAAGTTTCCCAAGTCATGTATAGATGATGTGATTTTTGTTGGTTCATTATAGTTTTTTATCGCCGTATAGTAAAAAGTGACCTCTATATGGACTATAGGTACAAGTTGAGAAGAAGTATTTTGATTCAAAAGAAGTTACCAACTTCGCCTACGAAACAAGACTAAACTTGTTGCCGCAGATGAAAGGAAATATTTGGTAAATCTTTGGAGTGATGCCGACTTTCAGGTATTTAAATTGTAAATTAATTTGCTTATGCTTTTTTAATTATTATATGTTTCATAGCTTTAGGATATGGTATCTCACGTATCCGTAGTCCTAGGACAATGAATCTTTACAACACTTAAAAATTTTGGGGCAGCATTATGTGATGACCAAAAAGGTCATTATTTGTTTTAAATTAATTCTGCATTCCAAGCCTTAAAAACTTCTTTTAGCGTCATCTCGATTTATGTGTGCAGTCCAGGCACGTAGCCGAAAAGCCTATATATGAAAATCTGTAAAAAATGATAAAATTTTGACTATAAAATGAATTAATTTGACTTCGGTAAACGCCTTGGGTAAATGGACCCGGACCCGTAGTAGACGGTCCTAAAGGGTCCGTAGGAAAATATGGGACATGGGCGTATGCCCGAAATCGAATTCCGAGGTCCCAAGCCCGAGAAATGAATTTTTTAAGAAAATTATTTTCTGAAATTATTTATAAGGATTGGAAATAAATTTTGATTAGAACATATTGGTATCGGGCCCGTATTTTGGTTTTGGCTCCCGGTACAGGTCTTATATTTGATTTAAGATAATTCTGTGAAGTTTGGTAAGAAACGGAATCCATTTGACGTGATTCGGACCTTAGATGCAAATTTGATGTTTAAAGAAGTTTTGAGAAATTTCATTGATCTTGAGGTTTAATTCGATGTTCGTGATATTATTTTGGTGATTTGAGTACACGAATAAGTCCGTAGGATATTTTTGAGGTTGTGTGTATATTTTGTTGGGAGCCTCAAGGGCTCGGGTGAGTTTTGGATAGGCCACGAGGTGACATTTTGGATTTAAGGAATAGCAGGCCTGCAGGCTTTCCATTTCCCAACCTCCCTTCGCAAATTTTCAGGCTTCGCAATTCCCAAACCCATGTTCGCAATTCCCAAACCCATGTTCGCAATTCCCAGGCTTCGCAATTCCCAAACCAATGTTCGCAATTCCCAAGCTTCGCAAATTCCCAAACCCATGTTCGCAATTCCCAAACCCATGTTCCCAATTCCCAAGCCAGCAGAGGTTGGGATTCGCAATTGCAAACCCCTGTTCGCAAGTCCCATATCACTGACCTGCAACCTTTATACTTAGATGATTTTAAATCCATTTTTCATATTCTCTCAAAACATAAATGCACTTAGGCGATTTTTCAAGGATTTCTTCTTCTCCAAATCAATTGTAAGTCATTTTTAACTAACTTCCTTCAATTCTTTACATCTTTTAACATGATTTCAATTTCAAATCAATTATTTTCATGGAAAAAATTTGGTGTTTTGGGTAGAACCTAGATTTTTCAAAAATTGGGGTTTTAAACCTCGATTTGAGGTTCGATTTTAAAACAAATAATATATTTGGTTTCGG
>MU666305.1:20135-47639 GCA_026770625.1 Nicotiana glauca | reverse complement strand
GGGGGGGGGGATGGGTAATCAAATTTTGGTTCGAACCTCGGGTTTTGACCATGTGGTCCCGGGGATGATATTTGAGTTTTGGGCAAAACTTTGGAAAATTCAACTTTATGCATTCAAATTGATTCATTTAGCATTTATTGACGTAATTAAGTAACTTGTGACTAGATTCGAGCAAATTGGTGGTGGAATCAAGGGTTAAAGCTATATTTGAATCGTGAATTATGTTCGAGGCATCGAGGTAAGTGTTTGGTCTAAACTTAGCTTGAGGTATTCGGAGTTGCGTCTATTTGCTACGTGTTAATTGTAGAGTACATATATAGGCATGGTGACGAGTATCTATACATCGGTGTCAAGCATGCCCGTGAGTTTTGTGTTACAAATTGTTATGTCTCCGTTGTGGTTTATTGTGCCTCGCATGCTATTATCATCATTGTTCCCTTGCCAGGATGTTTGGTTGATATTATTGTTCCATTGCGGAGATATTATTGAGATATAATTGTTCCTTACAGGGATATTATTGAGATATAATTGTTCCCTTACTGGAATGTTTCCTGTCGTGCGGTTTGGTTTCTCAATGCTGATTAAATTTCTATTCTGTTCTCTCGCAGATGCCGAGAATGTGCACTTTCTCATCTGCTGACCAGCAGCCTGAGCCCCTAGCAGCAACTCCCATGACGGGCAGAGGGCGAGGCCGAGGTAGGGGCAGAGCTCAGCCCCGAGCAGCAGCACCAGCAGTGGAGCCTCAAATTGATTTTGATGATGAAGTTCTGGCCCCAACAGTTCTAGTGGGCCCAGCTCAGGTCCCAGAGAGGTTTATTGCCACCCCAGTTCTTCAGGATGCTTTGGTCCGTCTAGTAGGCCTTTTGGAGAGTGTCACCCAGGCTGGCTGGCTTCCAGTAGCACCAGCCGTCTCCCAGGTTGGGGGTGGAGCCCAGACTCCTGCTACTCGCACTCCAGACTAGGCATCTCCCCAGTTTCAGACTCTCAGCAGTTCAGCAAGTTGGAGCAGCTCAGCCGGGTGTGGTAGCCCAGGCCGGTGATGGTGCAGCTATGTCTGCCGATGATTTGTGGAGATTGGACAGGTTCACCAAGCTCTTTACTACTACTTTCAACGGTGCATCTACTGAGGATCCCCAGGATTATCTAGACAGCTATCACGAGGTTCTTAGGAACATGGTGATAGTTGAGACCAACGGGGTCGATTTCGCCACATTTCGCTTGTCTGGATCTTCCAAGACTTGGTGGAGAGATTATTGCTTGGATAGACCAGCCGGATCGCTAGCCTTGATCTGGGAGCAGTTCACACAGCTATTTTTGGAGAAGTTTCTCCCTATTATACAGCAAAAGGCATATTCAGAGGCAGTTTGAGCGCCTCCAGCAGGGTTCTATGATTGTCACCTAGTGTGGAACCAGATTCATCAATTTGGCTCGTCATGCTCCTGTTAACTCCCCACCGAGAGAGAGAGAGGGTGAGGAGGTTTATTGATGGTCTTATTCAGCCGATTCATCTTTAGATGGCTAGGGAGACTAGGAGTGAGATATCTTTCAAGAGGCGGCCAATATGGCCCAGAGAGTTGAGATTGTTCTGTCATAGGGGGGTAGTCATGGGTCGGACAAGAGGCCCCGTTATTCAGGCAGATTCAGTTGTACCTCATTTGGAGGTAGAGAATTGTATGGTAGAGGCCATCCTCCTAGGCCTTTTCAGTCAGCACTCCAGGTTTCTCACGGTGCTTTAGGTGGCCGTTGTTCATAAATGCAGTATTCTGATCAACACTCCTATAGTGCACCACCAACTCCTATTAGTGCACCGCCTCTTCAGAGCTTCTAGGGTCTTTAGCCCCAGCAGCCGATGGCTTGTTTTACTTGTGGCGACACGAGGCACATTGCTAGGTATTTCCCTCGATCACCGAGTAGATATCAGCATCAGGGTTGCCATAGTTCAGGCACCAGTTATTCCACAGCCCGTAGCCAGCTAGGGGTGGGGTAGAGGTGCTAGAGGTGGAGGTATAGGTCCTAGAGGTAGAGCTATGACCGCTAGAGGTGGAGGCCAGCCAGCAGCAGGTCATCCAAGAGATGTAGTTCAAGTTGGTGGGGCCGAGCCCCAATGTTATGCTCTTCCAGCCAAGCCCGAGGCTGTGTCTTCAAATGCAATTATTACATATACGGTTCTGGTTTGTGATAGAAATGATTCATTGTTATTTGATCCAGGGTCTATATACTCGTATGTGTCATCTTATTTTGTATTGTATCTGGTCATGCCTAGTGATTTTTTGAGTGCTCCTATTTATGTGTCTACACCGGTAGGTGATTATATTATGGTAGATCGTGTCCATCGTTCATGTATAGTTGTGATTGGAGGTCTTGAGACTCGGATAGATTTGCTTCTTCTAGACATGGTTGATTTCAATTCTATATTGGGAGTGGACTGGTTATCACCTTATCATGCTATCTTGGATTGTCATGCCAAGACTGTGACCTTAGCCTTACCGGGTCTACCTGGTTTAGAGTGGAGAGGGACTCCTAGTTATTTTACCCGTAGTGTTATCTCCTATGTGAAGGCTCGACGTATGGTCGAGAAGGGTTTTGGCATATTTGGCCTATGTTCATGATTCTAGTGCTGAGGTTCCTTCTATTGAGTCTGTGCCCGTTGTCTGTGAGTTTCTTGAGGTATTCCCTTCAGACCTGCTGGGTATGCCACCCGACAGGGATATTGACTTTTGCATTGATTTGGCTCTGGGCACTTAGCCCATTTTTATTCCGCCGTATCGTATGGCCCCGCCTGAGTTGAAAGAGTTGAAGGAGCAGTTGCAAGACTTGCTTGAAAAGGGTTTTATTAGGCCTAGTGTTTTGCCTTAGGGTGCGCTGGTGTTGTTTGTTAAGAAGAAGGATGGGTCGATGCAAATGTGTATAGATTACCGGCAATCGAACAAGGTTACAATCAAGAATAAGTATTCGCTACCGAGGATTGACGATTTATTCAATCAGCTTCAGGGTGCCAACCTTTTGAGATTTGGCTATTATCATTTGAGGATTAGGGCATCCGATGTCCCTAAGATAGCTTTTCGCACTCGGTACGGGCATTATGAGTTCTTGGTGACGTCATTTGGGTTGACAAATGCCCCAGCAGCTTTTATGGATTTGATGAATCGAGTGTTTAAGCCTTACTTGGATTCATTCGTGATAGTCATTATTTATGATATTTTGATATATTCCTGCAGCCGAGAGGAGCACGAACAACATATTGGAGTGGTTCTTCAGACTTTGAGGGACAGTCAGTTGTACGCCATGTTTTTGAAGTGCGAGTTCTGGTTGAGTTCAGTTGCATTCCTGGGTCATGTGGTGTCAGTAGAGGGTATTCAGGTTGATCCGAAGAAGATTGAGGAAGTCAAGAACTGGCCTCGACCAGCATCAGCTATAGAGATCCAGAGTTTCTTGGGTTTGGCAGGCTACTATCATCGGTTGGTAGAGGGGTTTTCATCTATCACAGCCCGAATGACCAGGTTGGCCCAGAAAGGTGCCCAATTCAGATGGTCGGACAAGTGTGAGGTGAGCTTCCAGAGGCTCAAGACAGCTCTGACTACGGCACCGGTGTTGGTTTTGCCCACAGGTTCAGGGCCTTATACAGTTTATTGTGATGCATCTATTGTTGGGCTTGGTGCGGTGTTGATGTAGGGTGGCAAGGTCATTGCCCATGCTTCACGATAGCTGAAGATTCATGAGAAGAACTATCCGGTTCATGATTTGGAGTTGGCAGCCATTGTCCACGCGTTGAAGATCTGGTGGTATTATCTTTATGGCATGGCATGTGAGGTGTTCACGGATTACAAGAGTCTGCAGTATTTGTTCAAGCAAAAGGAGTTGAATTTGAGGTAGATGAGGTGGTTGGAGTTGTTGAAGGATTATGATATCACCATTTTATATAATCCGGGGAAGGCCAATGTGGTGGCCGATGCCTTGAGTAGGAAGTCAGCCAGCATGAGCAGTTTAGCTTATATTCCGGTCGGTGAGAGACCGCTTGCTTTGGATGTTTATGCTTTGGCCAATCAGTTTGTGAGGTTGGATGTTTCTGAGCCCAGCCGTGTGTTAGATTGCACCAGTCGCTCGTTCTTCATTATTAGAGCTTATCCGGGATCGGTAGTATGATGATCCCTATTTGTGTGTCCTTAGATACACGGTGCAGCACGGAGGTGCCAAGCAGGTTACCATAGGTGATGATGGAGTTTTGAGATTGCAGGGTCGAGATTGTGTGCCTAATGTGGATGGTCTTCGAGAGTTGATTTTAGAGGAGGCCAATAGCTCCCGGTACTCTATTAATCCGTGCGCCACGAAGATGTATCAGGACTTGCGGTAGCATTATTGGTGGCGGAGAATGAAGAAGGATATCGTTGCGTATGTGGCTCGGTGTTTGAATTGTCAGTAGGTTAAGTACGAGCATCAGAGGCTCGGTGGTTCATTTCAGAAGATTGACATACCTGAGTGGAAGTTGGAGCGTATCACTATGAACTTTGTTACTGGGCTCCCACGGACTCAGAAGAAGTTCGATACAGTGTGGGTTATTGTTGATAGGTTGACCAAGTCAGCGCACTTTATTCCTGTGGCAGTCTCATATTCTTCCGAGAGGTTAGCTGAGATCTATATCCGGGAGATTGTTCGTCTTCATGGTGTGCCCGTGTCTATCATTTCGGATCGAGGTACGCAGTTTACCTTACATTTTTGGAAGGCCAGCGAGAGTTGGTCACACGGGTTGAGTTGAGCACAGGATTTCATCCTCAGACGGACAGGCAGTCCTAGCGGACCATTTAGATTTTGGAGGATATGCCCCGCGCTTATGTCATTGTCTTTGGAGGCTCGTGGGATCCGTTTTTGCCTTTAGCCGAGTTTGCCTACAACAATAGCTACCAGTCGAGTATTCAGAAGGCTCCGTATGAGGCTTTATATGGTAGACGGTGTCTATCTCCGGTTGGATGGTTCGAGCTGAGAGAGGCTCGGTTGTTGGGTACGGATTTGGTTCAGGCTACCTTGGAAGAGGTCAGGATCATTCAGGATTGGCTTCGTACAGCTCAATCCAGGCAAAAGAGTTATGCTGACCGCAAGGTTCGAGATTTGGCTTTTATGGTCGGTGAGCGGGTATTCATTCAAGTGTAGCCTATGAAGGGTGTATGAGATTTGGGAAGAAGGGAAAGCTTAGCCCTAGGTTCATTGACCCGTTTGAGATTTTTGATCGAGTGGGAGAGGTAGCTTATAGACTTGCATTGCCACCGAGCTTAGCAGCCGTGCATCCAGTTTTTCATGTGTCCATGCTTCGAAAATATCACGGCGATCCATCCTATGTGTTAGATTTCAGCATTGTCCAGTTGGACAAAGACTTGTCTTATGAGGAGGAGCCGGTAGCTATTTTAGACTGGCAGATTCGTCAATTGAGATCGAAGAGTTTTTCTTCTGTTCATGTTCAGTGGAGAGGTTAGCCTCCTGAGGCATTGACCTTGGAGTCTGAGTCCGATATTCGGAGTCGTTATCCCCATCTTTTCCTCGACTCAGATACTTCCTTCTTCTGTCCGTTCGAGGACGAACAGTTGTTTTAGAGGTGGAGAACGTGATGATCCAAAAGGTCATCACTTGTTTTAAATGAATTCTGCGTTCTGAGGCCTTAGAAACCTCGTTTAGCATCACCTAGATCTGTGTGCGCAGTCTGGGCGCATAGCCGGAAAGCCAATATGTGAAAATCTGTGAAAAATGATAAAATTTTGACTATAAAATGAATTAACTTGACATCAATTAACGTTTTGGGTAAACACACCCAGACCCGTAATTTGACGGTCTTGGAGGGTCCATAGGAAAATTGGGGCATGGGCGTATGCCCGGAATCAAATTCTGAGGTCCCAAGCCCGAGAAATGAATATTTGAAGAAAATTGTTTTTTGAAATTATTTTTAAGGTTTGGAAATAAATTTTAATTAGAACATGTTGGTATCAGGCCCGTATTTGGTTTCGACTCTCGGTACAGGTCTTCTATATGATTTAAGATAATTCTGTGAAGTTTGGTAAGAAACGGAATCCATTTGATATGATTTGGACCTCAGATGCAAGTTTGATGTTTAAAGAAGTTTTGAGAAATTTCATTGATCTTGAGGTTTAAATCGATGTTCATGATGATATTTTGGTGATTTGAGTACACGAATAAGTCCGTAGGATATTTTTGAGGTTGTGTGTATATTTGGTTGGAAGCCCCGAGGGCTCAAGTGAGTTTTGTATAGGCCACGGGGTGAAATTTGGACTTAAGGAATTGCAAACCTGCAGGCTTCGCATTTCCCAACCTCCCTTCGCAAATTCCCAGGCCTCGCAATTCCCAAACCCAGGTTCGCAATTCCCAAGCTTCGCAATTCCCAAACCCATGTTCGCAATTCCCAGGCTTTGCAATTCCCAAACCAATATTTGCAATTCCCAAACCCATGTTCGCAATTCCCAAACCCATGTTTGCAATTCCCAAGCCAGCAGAGGTCGGGATTCGCAATTCCCATATCAGAGACCTACAACCTTTATACTTAGACAATTTTAAACCCATTTTTCATATTCTCTCAAAACATAAACACATTTAGGCGATTTGTCAAGGATTTCTTCTTCTCAAAATCAATTGTAAGTCATTTTTAACTAACCTCCTTCGATTCTTAACATCTTTTAGCATGATTTCAACTTCAGATCAATGATTTTCATGGGGAAAATTGGGTGTTTTGGGTAGAACCTAGTGTCACGCCCCAAAATCGAGGGACGCGACCGGCGCTCGACCAGGTAGCCCCAGCCAAGCGGACCTGGGTATCTTTCCTATCCCACGTGTTACCTCGTGTTCCCATTACTCTTTAATCAAAGGAAATAGCCAATTATAATTCCAAACCTTTTTAGAAAACATACTTAACATACGTGGTTACTTAGCGTGGTTTACATCTTACCTCGCCCAACGTACAACATACACATTTACATAAGTTCACAACCCACATTTCCTGTCTACGAAGCCTCTAGGGATACAAAAGAGTGATACCATACTTGCCGGTAACAAGGCTCCGACTATACCTTACATAAAAACCAAAACAGGACTCCGGAATAAAAACGGCTTGAGCCACGCAGGTCCCCGAAAAGAAAGGGGATCACCAATATAGCTGATGGAGAGTGAAGGAGTGCTACTGCCGGTGGATTGGAGTACCTGCTATAGAACCACCTACAATCATAACACGAATGTAGCGCCCCCGGCAAAAGGGACGTCAGTACATTTGAATTGTACTGGTATGTATGAACAAACTTTACCCCAAGTAAGATCAATCACTACATAGATAACAAACAATAATAGAATCAACAATCAAATTCACATGAAAGGTACAATCAAACCAAACAAGTTTACAATCTCTCCTTTTTCCCCTTCAACATTTTCACATCAATGAGTTGACAATCTTTTTCATAATTTCATTTCAATAGTGATTTCGATCACTTTTCCACCCTTATTACCTCGGCCACCCTTATTACCTCGGCCACCCTTATCACCACAACCCACACCTTATTACTTCTGTTGCGGCGCGCAACTCGATCCCACCGAACAAGTCACAATTCACAAACAACACAACAACAACAACAACAATTCACATAGAACAACAACAATAATTCTCAAAGAGAAACCACAACAATTCACAAGAATTTCTGTAGCCATCAATAACATTTCCATCACATTCAATAACTCATATGCAATTTAAGTCACCACAGTAATTACCCCAACAAGCCAAAATGTTATTACCACAGTTGTCCCAATTGCATCATTTACGATTTCCTTCCGTCATTTGTTTCTCCGTTCTTACCATATAACACTTTCACAATCACAATTGGTTTATTGCCAATTTCATACACCATTATATTGGGAAAACTTAACTAACAACATCCAAGATATATTAATCACAAGAATTCATGAAATAGGTCATCTTGCCTTAACACCCGTGAAACAACCAAAATTCACAAATAGTTCACATAAATAACATGTACCAATTTCTTGTACTCCAAACAAGGTGACTTTACAAAGGTTAAAGTTATATGGACTACCGGAAACTCAACAAGGTGACCCGTAAGGATCATTTTCCCTTGCCATTCCTCGATCAAATGCTTGATAGCCTTGCGGGGCGAGCTTTCTATTGATTTTTGGATGGGTACATGGTCTACAATCAAATCTTAATTGCCCCGGAGGACCAAGAGAAGACCACTTTTACATGCCCCTATGGTACATTTGCTTTCTCCCGGATGCCATTCGGGTTGTGCAATGCTCCGGTGACCTTCCAATGTTGCATGATGGCTATTTTCACCAACATGTTGGAAGACATATTAGAGGTCTTTATGGATGACTTTAGTGTGGTTGGTGACTCCTTCAAAGAATGCTTGGTAAATTTGGATAGAGTCTTGGCTCGATGTGAAGAAACTAACCTCGTTCTCAATTGGGAAAAATACCATTTTATGGTTGAAGAAGATGTAGTGTTGGGTCACAAGATTTCTAAGCATGGGATTGAGGTAGAAAAGGCTAAGATCGAGGTGATTTCAAGTCTCCCTCCCCCCCACTTCTGTCAAAGGGGTGAGGACTTTTCTTGGGCATGCCGGGTTCTACAGGCGGTTTATCAAAGATTTCTCGAAGGTTGTGAATCCCCTTTGCAAGTTGCTAGAGAAAGATGCCGAGTTAGTTTTTGATGAAAAATGCATGGAGGCCTTTGAACTTTTAAAGCACAAGTTGACCACAGTTCATATCATCACCGCAACTAATTGGAGTTTGCCCTTTGAACTAATGTGTGATGCAAGTGACGTTGCGGTGGGGGCGGTGTTAGGTCAGCGGGTTAACAAAATGTTCCATCCCGTGTATTATGCAAGTAAGACTATGAATGAAGCTCAATGAAATTACACGGTAACAGAGAAGGAGTTATTGGCCATTGTATTTGCCATGGAGAAATTTTGGCCTTATCTTACGGGGGCCAAGGTGATTGTGCACACGGACCATGCCGCCCTTATGTATTTGATGACCAAGAAGGATTCCAAAGCAAGATTTATGAAATGGGTGTTACTTCTTCAAGAATTTGACTTAAAAATAGTGGACCGGAAGTGAAGTGAGAATCAAGTTGCGGACCATTTGTCCCGGTTGGAGGAAGAAGGGAGGCCATATGATGGCCTTGAAATAAATGATACATTCCCCGACGAGCAACTTCTATCCGTATCAATGTGTGACATGTCATGGTTCGCAGACATCGCCAACTTCATTGTGACCGGAATTGTCCCGTGTGAGCTGTCTTCCAACCAAAGGAAGAAACTCAAGTGAGATAGTTTGGATTTTTATTGGGATGATCCGTACTTGTTTAAAATTTGCACGGATGCTGTGATTAGAAGATGTGTCCCGGAAGGTGAACAATTGAGTATTTTAGAGGCTTGTCACTCCTCCCCCTATGGTGGCCATCATGGAGGGGTGAGGACGGCTTCAAAGGTCTTGAGTTGCGGCTTCTATTGGCCGACTTTGTTTAAGGATGCTAGTGATTTGGTAAAGAGATGTGATGCATGACAAAGAGCCGGCGGAATTTCAAAAAGGGATGAGATGCCCCTCAATATGATTCTCGAGGTGGATATTTTTTATGTTTGGGGCATCGATTTCATGGGTCCTTTTGTGAGCTCTTGTGGGAACACTTATATTCTCGTGGTGGTGGACTATGTCTCAAAGTGGGTTGAAGCTATGGCTTTACCCAAGAATGAAGCCCGAAGTGTTGTGGCATTTTTGAAAAAGAGTATCTTCACAAGGTTTTGCACTCCTCGTGCTATCATTAGTGATGGAGGGTCTCACTTTTGCCACAAGGCTTTTGATTCATTTCTTGCCAAGTATGGCGTAAATCACAAAGTGACTACCCCCTATCATCCTCAAGCTAGTGGTCAAGTGGAAGTCTCCAACCGAGAAATAAAGAGTATCTTGTCCAAGACGGTTAATGCTAATTGGACCGATTGGTCGTAAAAGTTGGATGATGCTCTATGGGCATACCGGACGGCTTACAAGACCCCAATTGGTATGTTCCTGTACCGGTAGGTGTTTAGGAAAGCTTGCCATCTTCCGGTGGAATTGGAGCACAAAGCTATGTGGGCCTTGAGAAAGTTGAACTCTGAATGGGATGTTGCGGCGACTCTCCGTGTTGAGAAACTTAATGAGCTTGATGAGTTTAGATTTCATGCCTACTCCAGCTCGTCCTTGTATAAGGACAAGATGAAGTATCTTCACGACAAATATGCTCGGGGAAAGGAATTCAAAGTTGGTGATATGGTTCTTCTTTTCAACTCCCATTACGTCTGTTTCTGGGAAAGCTCAAATCAAAGTGGAGTGGGCCATTTGAAGTTGTGTTCGTGACCCCATTTGGTGCTCTTGATCTAAGGAACAAAAATGGTGAAATATTCAGAGTCAATGGCCATCGTGTGAAGCATTATCTTGGGAAGATTGATGATAACCACGTGGTGGATATGATTCATTTCAAATGATGTATTGGTAACCCGCATCGTACCACGACGTTAAATCAGGCACTTCTTGGGAGGCAACCCATGTCTTTTTCTTTCTATTTGATTTTCTTTGTAGTTTAGGATTTTTGAGCTAATTGGTTGTGAGATGTTGCAGGGATTGTGTTGGTGCAGCGCAAAACGAGTTGAATTTTTTTTCCCAGTCTCTGTAGTTTGCCAGTGCGGCCGCGTTACACATTGTGCGGACCGCACTGGCATGAGCAAAAATGAGCTGTTCTCTAAAGTTTTCCATTTAGTGTGGTCCGCGATGGGCCTCTGCGGTCGTGATCGGATTTTGTGCGGTCCGCGGAGGCTGCCTACTGAAACCTCACTTGAACAAATCCAGCGCGGTTCGTGGTCGCTTTTGTGCGGCCATGCTGGTAGGTGAGTATGGGTCCGACGGTTTGTCTATAAATAGATCCCAAGGGTCACCTTTTACCCTTTTCGACCTCTAAACTCTCAGAGCCTAAAATCACTATTCATTCTTTACTGAGTCTGTGATTCTTGCTTAAGATTGTTTAAATTCACTTCATCTTTACATCTGATAACGTTTCATTTATCTCTTGTTCATTTAGTGATTAATTTTTGTTTTATTTTCTTACATTTAGCCCATAACTTCTGATTCTTCCCATTTTTCTTTAATTTCTTAGTTTAGATTAGTTTTCATGTTAGTTCTGGGCTGCTTAATGTGCATATTGAGTGGGCAAATAAGTAGGGACAAAGTAGATGTAAAAATTTGAACAAAAAAAGGCAAAAATGCAACCCTAACTTAGTGCCCATAAATCCTAGTCTCCACGGCCCGCGGTCGCTTTAGCGTGGTCCGCGGTGCCCTAACACGGCCCGCGGTCACTTTAGTGCGGTCCGCAGTGCCCTGACACGATCCACATTGCCTTTCTGTGCGGACCGCAGTGTTCATTGATTGCAAGTTGACTTGATCCAGCGTGGCCGCATTGCACTTTTGCGCGGTCCGCACTGGCCCACCGCGGCCGCGACCTCATTTTGTGCAAACGGCGGTGGGGAGATTCAGAGAGCTAATATTCTGGGCCTTTTCCCAGCACGGACAGCGGTCGTCTTTGCACGGTCCATGGTGCCTCCAACGCGGCCGCACTCCTGTTTGTGCGTGCCGTAGTGCAATGTTCTGCAACTTGTGCTGCAACTGTGTACTGCACTTATGTCTACAATCTATTTCATTCACATGTTTCACTGCCTATGCTTAAACTAACAATGTTAGATGCGTGTCTTTGCAGATAATGGTTATATAATGAGGTGGCAAGGGATCACAACAACAACAACAACCCGGGAGAGGTGGTTCCTCCCGAGGGGGTAAAGGCAAGAGAGTAGCAAAACTCACTCCCCAGGCTCGGGAGAACATAAAAATGACCCGGAAGCTGATAAGAGCTACAGATAGAGCTGCTTCTCATTCCTCGGGGAGTGAGTATGTGCCATCCAAGGACATCTCCTCTGACTCAGCCTCAACTCACATAACCAACCCCCTCCACCTAACTGATACCCCTCCAGCATCACCCACTATCAAGAGGCCGATAAACGTAGTTTCTGATTCATCTGACGAATTAGAAACTGGTAGTGGGAACGACTCCAGCTCCCCCACAGCTTCATTATCTAGGGAGAGTGCAAGCGGAGATGAGGGTGGTGAGCCTCAGGTTGGGGGAATTGCATGAACTAGGAAAGTCAAAGAGTGGGAAGATAGATTCGTGAGCCAAGTGGCTTACCACAAGTTTAGGGAGTGGTGGCCGGTGAGGAAATTGATACTGGAGAGGAGTTTTATTGAGAATGACCTATTACCCCACAACCCTAATGTGCAGAGGGAGTTTAGAACTAGAGTGGGTTGGGAGTTTTTCATGGATAAGTGCATCGATGCAAATGAGCACATGGTCAGGGAAATCTACTCTAATTTGGCCCACATCGTCAAAGATACTAAGGTGACCAAAGTTAGAAACAAAACTGTGTTGTTTGATGGGAATTCTTTGAATGAGTATTTTGGGGTTCAGGGATGAAGATGAGTCTCTGTATCAGGACAAGTTAGGGATGGGTGAGGAAGTCCGTCATTGGTTGGCCCGGTACTTGGCAATCCCAGGTATTGTTCCAGGGTGGTTGCAAGCAGGGGCAAAAATATTCCGGAAGACCTTTAACTTTGAGGCTAGGGGGTGGTTGACTTTTGTGTGCAGTCCACTTGACCCCATTACCCATGATCAGACTATTCCACTTCCCCGGGCTGTTCTTGTGGCATCTGTCATGGCTGGATACCCTATCAATGTGGGCAATGTTATGTCCCGTGTCATTTCTGTAGTAGGGCTTGAGAATATCGTTTTCCCAACACCGTTACTATGTATTTCCGGGACATGGAGGTGGAGAAGAAGAGATATGATGTAAAAACCAAACGTTTGGCTCCTTACTCTTGGTACAGTTATGCAGGGCCCAGACAACTGATCGCTGCAAACTCGACACTACACAATGGTAGTTAGAGCGGATCGCAATAACTTTTACCCGAATAGTGGTTCGGGATCAAATTTCCACAAGGAGCTAGTAATGGAGTTGTAATGTCTGTCTAGCCTAGATATGCGGTTGTGCTTCTAATATCACTTCAAACATTTTTGGGTTTTCTTTTAAACTACTAGTGTAAAAACTAATGATTAAAACTAAATTATGCTAAGGGAATATTGCTAAGTTGTATTTAATATAGAGAAAGGCACTAGGGTCGTGGCATCAACTCGGCGGTTAACTGACGGGTAGAAACTACTAAGGATAGATTGACATAGTTGGGATTTATGTTATAACTGTTGCAATGTGGCCGTGCTGGCAAAGAGAATCAAAGAGAAATAAATAAGACATGGGTTGCCTCCCAAGAAGCGCCTGATTTAATGTCACGGCACGATGCATGTTACCATCAAATCACTTCAAATGAATGAGTGCCACCACGTGGATGTCATCAAACTTTCCCAAATAATGCTTGACACGATGGCCATTGACCCGGAATATTTCACCATTCTTGTTCTTGAGATCAAGAGCACCAAAAGACTACACATACCACTTCAAATGGCCCACTCCACTTTGACTTGAGCTTTCCCGGAAATAGCCTCAACCGGGAGTTGAAAAGAAGAACCATATCCCCAACCTTGAACTCCTTTCCCCGAGCATATTCGTCGTGAAGGTACTTCATCTTGTCCTTATATAAGGACGAGCTGGAGTAGGCATGAAATCTAAACTCATCAAGCTCATTTAGTTGCTCAACCCGGAGATTTGCCACAACATCCCATTCCATGTTCAACTTTCTCAACGCCCACATAGCCTTGTGCTCCAATTCCACCGGAAGATGGCAAGCTTTACCAAACACCAACCGATACGGAGACATACCAATTGGAGTCTTGTAAGCCGTCCGATAGGCCCACAGAGCATCATCCATTTTCTTCGACCAATCATTCCTATTAGCATTTACCGTTTTCGACAAGATAATCTTTATTTCCCGATTTGGGACTTCCACTTGACCGATAGCTTGTGGATGATAGGGGGTGGTCACTTTGTGATTAACTCTATGCATAGCAAGAAATGAATCGAAAGCCTTGTTGCAAAAGTGGGACCCGCCATCACTAATGATAGCATGAGGGGTGCCAAACCTTGTGAAGATACTCTTTTTCAAGAACGCCACAACACTCTGGGCTTCGTTGTTGGGTAAAGCCACGGCTTCAACCCACTTTGAAACATAGTCCACCGCCACGAGAATATAAGTGTTCCTACAAGAGCTCACAAACGGACCCATGAAATCAATGCCCCAAACATAAAAAATATCCACCTCAAGAATCGTATTGAGAGGTATCTCATCCTTTTTTTTGAAATTCTGCCGGCTCTTTGGCATGCATCACACCTTTTCACCAAGTCACTAGCATATTTAAACAATGTCAGCAAATAGAATCCGCAACTCAAAACCTTTGAAGCCGTCCTCACCCTCCATGATGACTACCATAGGGAGAGGAGTGATAAGCCTCCAATATGCTCAATTGTTCACTTTTCGGGACACATCTTCTTATCACACCATCCGTGCAAATTTTGAACAAATACGGATCATCCCAATAAAAATTCAAACTATCCCGCTTGAGTTTCTTCCTTTGGTTGGAAGAGAGCTCACACGGGACAATTCTGGTCATAATGAAGTTGGTGATGTCCGCGAACCAAGGCATATCACACATAGAAATGGAAAGAATTTGCTCGTCAGGGAATGTATCATTTATCTCAATGCCATCACATGGCCTTCTTCCTCCAACTGGGACAAATGGTCCGCAACTTGATTCTCACGTCCCTTCTGGTCCACTATTTCCAAATCAAATTCTTGAAGAAGTAACACCCATCTCATCAATCTTGCTTTAGAGTCCTTCTTGGTCATCAAATACCTAAGGGCGGCTTGGTCCGTGTGCTCAATCACCTTTGCCCCCATAAGATAAGGTCAAAATTTCTCCATGGCAAGCACAATAGCTAATAGCTCTTTCTCCGCCACCGTGTAATTTCTTTGGGCTTCATTCATCATTTTTCTAGCATAATACACGGGATGGAACATCTTGTTGATCTGTTGACCTAACACCACTCCTACCGCCACATCACTTGCGTCACACATAAGTTTAAAGGGCAAACCCCAATTAGGTGCGGTGATGAAAGGAGTTGTGGTCAACTTGTGCTTCAAAAGCTCAAAAGCGTCCATGCATTTTTCATCAAAGCTAAACTTGACTTCTTTCTCTAACAATTTGCAAAGTGGGTTCACAACTTTCGAGAAGTCTTTAATAAATCGCCGGTAGAACCCGACATGCCCAAAAAAAGTCCCCACCCCTTTGACGGAAGTAGGGCGAGGAAGCCTCTTCCACCATAAAGTGGCATTTTTCCCAATTGAGCACAAGGTTGGTTTCTTTGCATCTAGCCAATACCCTATCTAAATTCACCAGGCATTCCTCAAACGAATCCCCAACCATGCTGAAATCATCCATGAAGACCTCCAAGATATCTTTCACCATGTCGGTGAAAATTGCCATCATACAACATTGGAAGGTTGTCGGAGTATTACATAGTCCAAATGGCATTCTCAAGAAGGCGAACGTGCCATAAGGACATGTAAAGGTCGTCTTCTCTTGATCCTTCGGGGCAATTAGAATTTGATTGTACCCCGAGTAACTATCTAGAAAATAATAGAAAGCCCGGCCCACAAGACGATCGAGCATTTGGTCAAGGAATGGTAGTGGGAAATGATCTTTTCTTGTCACCTTGTTAAACTTCCTGTAATCCATACAAACTATCCAACCCGTAACCGTCCGAGTAGGAATAAGCTCGTTGTTGGCTTTGGTCACTACCGTCATCCCTCCTTTATTTGGTACACATTGGACCGGAGAGGTCCATGAACTATCCGAGATCGGGTAAACCACACCGGCGTCTAGCCACTTGATAACCTATTTCTTTACCACTTCTTGCATTGCCTCATTTAGCCTTCTTTGATGTTCAAGAGAAGGCCTTACAAACTCCTCCAAGATGATTTTATGCATGCAAAATGCGGGGCTTATCCCCCGAATATTGGCCAATGTCCATCCAATCGCCTTTTTGCGCTTTTGAAGAACCAACAAAGTGGCGTCAAACTGCATGTTAGTTAGGAAAGAAGAAAGAATAACTGGAAGAGTTGAATTAGAGCCCAAAAATTCATACCTTAGGTGTGGAGGAAGTGTCTTCAACTCCAACACTGGTGGCTCCTCAATCGATGGCTTTGTTGGTGGAGTTTTTCGGTTTTCAAGATCTAAAGATAACTTTCTAGGCTCATATGAATATGAACCCATACCATGCAATGCATTAGCGCACTCCACTCTACCGGCATCATCATTGACATCCATGTTAAGAAGCACGGCCTCAAGAGGATCCTCAACATTTATCATGGAATTTGTGTCATCCACTATCACAGCTGTGACAATGTCCACAAATGAACACACCTCCGTGCTATTGGGTTGTCTCATTGATTTGCACACATGGAATACCACCTTCTCATCTCCCACACGGAATGTCAACTCACCCACTTCAACATCAACCAAAGCCTTCCCCGTAGCTAGAAAAGGTCTCCCAAGAATGATTGGCACTTCAAAGTCCACCTTACAATCCAATATGACAAAATCGGCCGGCAATATGAATTTATCAACACGAACAAGAGCATCATCAATTATGCCCAAGGGTTGCTTCATCGATCGATCCGCCATTTGAAGTCTCATTGAAGTTGGCCTAGGTTGTCCGATTCCCAAAGTCTTGAAAACCGAATAAGGCATCAAGTTAATGCTATCCCCCAAGTTACAAAGGGCCTTGGCAAATTCCGCACTACCGATAGTGCAAGAGATAGTGAAAGCTCCGGGGTCTTCAAGTTTTGGGCCATATAATGCACAATAGAACTCACTTGATGTGTCATTTTAATTGTTTCACACTCCATCGACCTCTTCTTGGTTACCAAATCCTTCATAAACTTTGCGTACCCCGGCATTTGTTCAAGTGCCTCCACCATTGGCACATTGATAGTAAGACTCTTCATCATTTCAATGAACTTTTTGAATTGATTGTCACCTTTTTGCTTTGCCAACCGTTGAGGTTAAGGTGGGGGCGGTATAGGCATGGGTGCCTTGGCCTTGGGCATCACCGGCTCGAGTATATCAACAATGTGTTCCCTAGACGAGTTCACGGCATCTTGAGTCTCTACCTCGGCCTCATCTCAACCCACACATCATTAGTCACATTTGGTTCAACCAATCTTCAACATCCAAAGGTACATTGTCATCATGCAACTCAACTTCATCATTCACACTTGATTTTCATTCGAGGCATACACATGGCCTCTTCCACTCCTTGTTGTAACTGCCATCACATGATTGTTACCTCCCTTCGGGTTCACTACCGTATCACTTGGTAAAGAACCCTTAGGTCGAGTATTTAATGATTGAGAGATTTGGCCAAGTTGCACTTCTAAATTCCGGATAGAGGTATTATGAGAAGCCAATTGAGCATCGGAGTCTTGGTTCTTCTTCATCATTTGTTTGAAGATCATTTCTATTCTCCCCATATCACTACCCGAAGAACTAGACCCTTGAGATTGAAAGGGAGGTGGATTGTTCGGTTGTTGGTACATGGGGGGCCTTTGAAAGCCTTGCCCCCGGTTGCCTTGATTTCCACTATTATTCCACCCTCCTTTATTGTTGTTGCTCCAATTGTTATTGTTCCCATTCCAATTGCCTTGATTGTTACCTTGGTTCCCATAATTGTTGTTTTGATCGTTCCCATTCCAATTGCCACCACTTTGTTGTTGATTGTTATTATTCCAATTATCGCCGCCTTGTTGATTGCCCCAATTTCCTTGGGGATGCCATTGTTGATTCCCTTGATTTCCTCTATTCCCTAGGTAGTTATTGACGTATTGACATTCTTAACTTTGCTCATCATAGCACTCATTCGAAAAACCACCACCATCATTGTTGTTGTCAAATTGCTCACAATTACCTTGAGGTTATTGTTGCCCTCTTTGCCTCCTTTTTAACATAGAAACATTTTCCATTGCATTGACTTGGCGTGGATTTTGAACTTGTTGCAATTGCGCCTTCGCCAATTGATTCATAGTTGTTGTAAGCTCGGTAATAGCTTGGCCATTATCATGCAATTCCTTGTGCAAATGGATGATCGTGGTGTCACCTTGGGGCACATTTTTGGCTTTGCCATGCCGAAGAAGTGTCGGCCATTTCATCAAGTACATAACATGCCTCTTGGTAAGAAAGTTTCATGAAGTTCCCTCCGGCTAATTGGTTCACAATGCACTTATTCGTGGTGTTGATGCCCCGATAAAAGGTTTGTTGAACATTGCCTCGGTCATGTCATTATTAGGGAACTCATTCACCATTATTCTATATCTTTCCCATATCTCGTGGAAAGGTTCCGTTGGCTCTTGCTTAAAAGCTAGAATCTCATCCCGAAGAGCCGCCATATGACTTGAAGAAAAGAACTTAGCAATAAATTTGTTCGCCAATTCATCCCATGTGGTGATAGAATGATTGGGGAGCCTTTCTAACCAATCCAACGCTTTATCTCGAAGAGAGAACGGGAAAAGCCTCAATCTCAATGCATCCTCGGATACGTTAGTCTGCTTTTTACCCCAACATGTATCTACAAACCCCTTCAAGTGCTTGTAAGCATTTTGGTCAGAGGCGCCCGTAAAATATCCTCTTTGCTCGAGCAGGGTCAACATGACATTATTGATTTTAAAATTCCCCGCCCGAATTCGGTGATGAACGATGGAACTCGCATACCCTTGATTCGGAAGGACTCTTGGAGCACTCTTGGCGGTGGCGGAGGAGGTTCTGGAATATTCTCATTCGGATTAGCATTTGCATTGGCATTTCTACCTCTACGTGGAACTTGAGGTGTTGGAAGCTCATCTTGCTCAAGATCTTCAACCTCCTCCTCTGCCAAGGCACCGCCAAGAGGATCATTTCCATTGAGGGTCATTTGTACCTGATTGATCGACACAAACAAACTTAGTAAACAAGAAGGAAAGAGAAGAAAATCACAAAACTAGCTACACAGATAGTCAACACCGTAAGCTCCCCGGCAACGGTGCCAAAAAGTGATCGCTGCTAACTCGACACTACGTAATGGTAGTAAGAGCGGATCATAATAGATTTTACCCGAATAGTGGTTCGGGATCGAATTTCCACAGGGAGCTAGTAATGGAGTTGTAATATCTGTCTAGCGTAGAGATGCAGTTGTGCTTCTAATATCACTTCAAACATTTTTGGGTTTTCTTTTAAACTACTATTGTAAAAACTAATGATTAAAACTAAATTATGCTAAGGGAATATTGCTAAGTTGTATTTAATATAGAGAAAGGCACTAGGGTCGTGGCATTACCTCGGTGGTTAACTGACGGGTAGAAACTACTAAGGATAGATTGACATATTTGGGATTTATGTTATAACTGTTGCACAATAGTGCCCACTCTCACACCTCTCGGTAGAGAGAGTGATTTTGCCCAATTGACTCTCTCGAGATCAATTGGGTAGGACAATTAGACCAAGCAACTAGTGTTCAAGTATGGTGATTACTCTCTCAAGATTTAACCCGTTAATTGGGACTACCATTTATCATGGGTCCATCCCAATTCCTTGTTGGGTCAATTTTAGGGTCATGGACTCTGTTTCTAAAGAAGAGTTATACCCACAAAGCTAGAATCAGTGTTTGCAACCACCAATCCTTAATTAAAACATAAAATCAACCCAAATAACAAATACCCAATATCAATCTATCATTAGAATGCAACACCCATCAATTACCCACACTAGGGTTGAGCCACAACCCTATCTAATCGGTTTAGCTAGACATAATTAAAAAAGAAATAGAAGAACTAGATGAAGAGCTAAAAATATTAATTAATTACTGAGTAGAATCTATAATAATGAAAAGAAAAGGTGCCAAAAATGGCTACAATATTCGGTCTCACGAGCTCAGCTACGTTCAGTACATAAAACTTGACCTGAAAATGGTAAAATGCTCTATTTATAGTTACTGGAAAAACTGGACAAAAATACCCCTATAGGGTCAGCGCGGACCGCGCAAAAGTGTAGCGCGTCCGTGTTGGCTCTTGAACTCTTAATCTCATCTCTCTGAAGTTGAGGACCGCGGTCAGTGCAAAAGTGTAGCGCGCCGTGGTGGAAGTCAGCGCGTCCGCACAAAAAGGTAACGCGGAGCGTATTGCTTGACTTGGATAAATCCACAAGTCTCTGAACCTCAGTAACGCGGACCACAGAAACAGGTAACGCGGCCGCGTGACCTTAACTCCCAAAGGTCATGGTCTCTAAATCTCCTGTACATGGGCCGCACAAACAGGTAGCGCGGCCGCGTTGCCTCAAGCCTGATATATCAACTCTCTGAATCTCATTGACACAGACTGCGCAAAAGTGTAGCGCGGCCGCGTGGGCTTGTACCTTGATATGGTAGGTCTCTGAATCTCATTGACGCGGCTGCATCCATATTAGTGCGGTCTGCGCTAAGCTTCCTGGTCCTTATTTCACTTGGTCTTTGACACTTGGGCAGGTTTCACTCCGTTTTGAGACGATCATTGACATTGTCACTTTGTCGATCAAACCTGCAATCAAGCACAACCTGTGAGAATTTCGGGACTATTTCGTAGCAATTTATACTCAAAGCATAGGAAAGTAGGGGCATAAGACACGTTAAAATACTACTTATCAACAACCCTAAACACAAGAGCTACCAGCCACCTGCCTCTGCCCTAACTGGCCAGTATGAGGAGCTAGTTGCGGTGGAGCCTTCTACTGAGCCTTCCACTATGCCTGCTGCCACTACAGTTGAGGACTTGCCTCCAGGACCTTCCTCTACTATTGGTCCCAGTACTTCAGCTGGCCTGGGAATCCCATCTTCCAGGAAACATCCCATTACTGCCCATTAGCAGAGCCAGGGACTTCATAGCATGAACAACTGGATGTCAGCTACGACATCCAAGATGTCTACTCTATCTTCCATTATTGAGGCTCAATCTGCACCATAGACAGGTCAGATCCCTCAGTCTATTGAGGACACACTGAAGAAGCTCCTGGAGAACGAGGAAAAGATGATGAAGACACAAGATACCTTGTCTAAGGCAGTGGAGTCACGGGGCAAGGCCTTGAAGGAGATTTCCTGGGAGCACAAGAAGATGAGGAAATCACAGGCTTCCAAGGAGTCTGTGAAAGAGCTCAGAGCAGATGTGGACAAGCTATTGGCGGACCAGATGCCTCTAGACTTGCTATTCGGGGACCCAGCCCTAGCAGTAACACCAGTAGCAGAGCCATAGCAAGAGCAGGCACCCAGGCTACCAAGGAAAAGAGGAAGCTCCCCAGTACAACTGATGTCGTTATTGAGGTGGCAGTTCCGCAGGAGGTCCCCACCAGTTTGCCACATAATGCACCTGACATCCAGCCGGTCCAGGAACAGGCCCCAGTCCGAGCAGGAGACCGGGAACCATTTTGAGGTTCCCGGATATACAGAGGACTTGGGGACCATTGATGATCCCACGCAGACGGACCAGGCTTAGGGAGCCCTTATATACTTTCTTGTGACTTTTGATGCTTATTTTAGTAGTTGCCATTGGGGACAATGCCATCTTTTATTCGTGGGGGTGTGCCCTACCTTTTTTTGTTTTATCTGGATGACTGTATATACTAGTTGACTTAGTTTATGTTTTTATGATTTTCCATGTTGGTCTGTATATAACTTTACATTTGGCTACTTTTCTCGTACTTTTTATTCTCTCTTTGGTTTGTATATAAAGTTACATTTTAGTACATATTCATCCCCCGTTGTATATTTAATCCCCTATTGTACATATTCATTCTATTTTCTATTTTTGCAAATCTTTTTCATTATTATCTTCGTAGATAGGCCCGTGGCCTTTTGTTTTGTTTTTGACATTTTCAATAAGCCCTTGGTTTTCTTAATGCCACGGTTCTTTCCAAGGGTGGAGTATTGTACGAACCGGGTGGCTCTTCCTAATAATAGATGGCATGAAAACCTTCTTAAGGATTTGAGTACATTTTTGTTTCGTTTTTGATAGTTTGTAGCTAAGGGTACCTCAAGCATAGCTTCACTTGGGCCTAACACATTTGCCTTTGATCCCATGGTCAAAGACAAGTGGTTGTGTTTAGGATGGTAAAAGTAGTGACCTTGAGACTCTTGTATTGACCAAACAAACATCATGTGGTGTTTCGGAACCATTGTGTGCTCAATCGTATCTAAGGTTATTGTGGGCCCTCGACTCTACGCCTTTAGAAATCCTTGAGTGTGTGTGGTGAGAAATTGAATTATGAGTCCAAGTCCCGAGCCAATGGTCTAGAACTTTCACTGAATGTTTGTTGAGGCAAAATTTTGAGTGAAATTAAATTCGAGAAGTGATTATAGGCTCTCCTTGATCCAAATGATAAGTTGAACAATTTCATAGCCTACCAATGAGATAATCCCTAGCTAACCCTTTTGAGCATTAAACCTTCTTTCATGAACCAATACTACAAGCCTATACCTGTTCTAAATTCTACCCTCTCTTGGCACCCACATCTTCCCTTGAGTAATGGCAAAGTCTAAGTTTGGGGGGAGAGACAAGAAAGGAAACAAAATGGTACAAAAGCAAAAGAAAAGGAAATCAATGAAAAAGAAAGGAAAGAAAAAGACAAAATAAAGCCCAATGTGATAAAGAATAAAAAGGGATTCAAAGAAAAACAAAAGTGAAAAAGGTGTGGAAAAATTAGAAGAAGGAGAAATGTTTTGAATTGCATAAGAAAGAGTGACAATTTGTCTCTCTAATCCCTTGGAAGAGGTGAAATGACTCAAAGAGTCAAGTGAATTGTGCCAAATGAATCAAAAGAAGTGCTTAAGGGAAGATTGAACCCACCTGAACAAAAACATATCCTACCCTTACCCAAAAGCCTTCACATTAACTCCACAAAAGCCCTATATGATCTTGAGTTGGATGACGCTCGCATTAGTGGATACTTACATGAGGGTCAAGCATATGGTATCTAGAGCCAGACTTGTGACCTTTCCTTGAGAGAGACGAGTGAACTCCCATTAACCTCAGTTTGTGTGTTTATACTCTAAAAGGTGAGGTGTGCTTAAGGAAAGTTGAGGATGTATGAGTTTGGGTTCCACAACGACCAAAGTAATTAAGAGAGTTCTTTGATGTAATGAGTCAATTCTTGATGCTCTTCTGTCACACTTGATCCATAGTTTTCAAGGTTTAAATGTTGTTAATGATCCATTTGTATTAAGGGCAATTGTTAGTCTCAATTGATGCTTGTTGAGGTTACTTTATGATAGCTGGAATTACTTGGATTGTCCTTTAAGGGATGGATCTTATTTTGTTTGCGTGAGGACAAGCAAAGGTTTAAGTTTGGGGGAGTTGATAAGTCGGGATTTTAACATGTTTTATGCCCCTACTTGCCTATGCTTTGGTTATAAATTGCTACAAAATAGTCCCAAAATGGTCACAAGTTGTGCTTGATTGCAGGTTTGATCGATAAAGTGACGAAATGTCAAAGATCGGCTCAAAAGGAGTGAAACCTGCTCAAGTATCAAATATTAAGTGAATTGAGGAAAAGAGGGCCTAGTACGGACCACACAAAAGTGAATGCGGCCGCACTAGGAGGTTCAGAGAGTTGACATATTCAGGCTGCATGCTATGCGGATGCAGTGCAATTCTCGCGGTCCGCAGTCAGGCTCCGCGGCCACACTGCCCTTTTGTGCGGTCCGCGGAGCAGAGATTCAGAGAGTTGACAAATTGCCAATTCCAAGCAATGTGGTCCGCGGTCATACTTGTGCAGACCGCGTTAACTTCCACTGTAGCCGTGGTACACTTCAACGCGGTCCGCGGTCCTCAAGTTCAGAGAAAGATAAATGTGAAGTCCAAGAGCCAGTGCGGCCGCGATCCATTTTGTGCGGCCCGCACTGACCCTACATGGGTATTTTTGTCCAGTTTTTTCAACCTAGTATAAATAGAACATTTTACCATTTTTAGGTCAACTTTTATATTCCAGACTTAGCAGCACTCGTGAGACGCAGTTTTGTAGCCATCTTTGGCACTTTAGCTTTACGTTTACGATAGATTCTTGTGGTTTCTTTTTAGTAATTAATTAATATGCTTAGTTATTCATCTATTTCTTTATTTTCTCTTTCAAGCATGAGTAGCTAAACCCATTAGCTAGGGTTGTGGCTCAACCCTAGTGTGGGTAATTGATGGGTGTTGCCATCTAGGGTTAGATTGATTATGGGTGTTTATTATTTGGGTTGATTTTATATTTTTATTTAAGAATTGGTGGTTGCAAATACTGATTCAAGCTTTGTGGGTTTGACCCTTGTTGAGAAAGAGAGTTTATTACCCCAAAATTGACCCAACAAGGAATTGGGATGGACTCATGAGAAATGATAGTCCCAATTATCAGGTTAAATCTCGAGAGAGTAATCACCCTACTTGAACCCTAGTTGCTTGATCTAATTGGCCTAACTAATTGGTCTCGAGAGAGTCAATTGTGCAAAATCACTCTCTCTACCGAGAGATGTGAGAGTGGGTACAATTGTGCAAAGGTTATAGTATAAGCCCCAAATATGTCAATCTATCCTTAGTAATATCTACCCGCCAATTAGCCACCTTGGTGATGTCACGACCCTAGTACCCTTCTTCCCATTAGATACAACTTAGCAATATTCTCGTAGCATAATTTAGTGTAAATCATTAGTTTTATAATAGTAGTTATAAAATTTAATAAAACCAAGAATGTTTGAAGTGACATTAGGAGTACAGACACATCTCTAGACTAGACAGAAAATCCAATTCCCCTACTAGCTCCTTGAGGAAATCGATCCCGACCTCTATTCGGGTAAAAGCTATTGTGACCCGCTCTTCCTACCTTGGTGTAGCATCGAGTTGGCAGCGATCAGTACTCCAATAGCGCCAACTATCCTCAATCAACACCCACCACGCTTCCGCTACGCCTCCATGTAAACAACTGAATAGTCTCTCAATACCTCTATATCCCCAGTCTGGACAACACGTTGAGAAAATGTCTGAGCATCCCTGACTCTCTCGTAGCCTGTTTGTAGCATCACGAACCACTGGCATATAGCAGACACCGAGAGCGTAATATTCACATAAGTGGATGTAAAGGAACATAAGTAATATGCTTCGAGCTGAATCAATATCGCACGATAAGGAGTGAAGAATGTGAGATTATCCTAATAGTTTTGTAGCCTCTCGAAGATAAGTACAGACGTCTTCGTACCGATCCGCAAGAGTCTAGTAAACCTGTTTATGACTCATAGCACCTATGAACCTAGAGCTCTGATACCAACTTGTCACGACCCAAAAATCCCTCCGAAGGAGTCGTGATGGCACCTAGTCTCTAAACTAGGTAAGCCTAACATTAACTGAAATTACATTGATATTTACTAACTTTAAATTAAATTACTTGGAACAAATTACAATTCCCAAAACTGGTGATACAAGTCATAAGCTTTTCTAAGAGTAGTTATACAAAATAAATACGTCATTGTTCCGAAACAAAAGGAACCAATGAAAATAAGTACAACTGAAGGTAACTTCGAGGCCTGCGGATGCAGCAGCAGGTTTACCTTGAGTCTCCGCTGCGACGATCCGCACAGCTACTATCGACCAAATACCTGGATTTGTACACAAAAATGTACAGAAGTGTTAGTATGAGCATACCACAATGGTGCCCAGTAAGTATCAAGACTAACCTCAATGGAGTAGTGACGAGGAACAGTCAAGGCACCTACTAGTCAAATAAACTGAACAGGATATAATGATAAACTATCGAGATACAATAACAAGGTAATAACAGCAATAGGGAGAAACTCAAACAACAAACAGTAGAAACAATAAAGGAAAACACAAATGGAAACGAAGATAACCAAGTAAATTAACACCAACATAGCTGGGACACAGACAAGTAAAATGTACTCAAATAAGAAAGGCGATGTCAACTCAATAAATCATATCATTTCTGATGCACAATTCCAGCCATCTCAAATTCGATGTCTGATATCATAACCTCAATTACCAAACTTTTAGCACACCCGGCACCTCGTACCCACATATTTATATCTCACTTTGCACGGCGACGTTCTCATATTACTCAGTACATAGGGTCCATAACCAATGCAATTAAGATGTTTAAGTAGTCTCATTTACGTAACATAAAGTAGAGTATAGTTTCTAAACCAACTAGGAACTCAACAACAAAAGATGAAGTTATTATTAGAAATCATTTGAATAAAGAAAGTACCATTTTTAATTAAAATACAAGGTCAAATGATTTATTACCTTAACAAGGGATTTAATAAATTAACTTGGTAGAAATTACTTTTTAAATAAAATACAACCTCAAACAGTTTAAGGAAATTTAATTGAGAAACTAATTGAGTAAAAAATGTAACAATTATTGAAATTTGAAGTATTGAAATATATATATATATATATATATATATATATATATATATATATATAAAATATGGCGAGGTATTGTAAATATTATGGATTCTAGCACAAAGGATCACAACAGTAAAGGAATATAAATAGTTCAAACACTTGAATTGATAACAACAAATACAACAGAGACAAAATAATCATAGAAGGAGTACAACTCAATGCAAAGATAACAACTGGGGATCTCCCGGGATACCGTCTTGTAGTCCCAAATATAAATATCCAGTGGATCTCCCGGGTGTCGTCCCGTAGTCCAACTCATAGTGCGCGGGAATCTCCCGGAATACCGATCCATAGTCCCAAATGTAAATACCCAGTACTTGGGGAATCTACCAGGTGCAGTCCCGTAGTTCCAATATAAAAGTGCAGGGGGGATCTCTCGTAATACTGATCCGTAGTCCCAAAGTACACATGCAGGGGGATCTCCTGGGATACCGTCCTGTAGTCCCAAAATAAACACACAACAACAACACAAAGAATACTGAAAAACAATCCAACAACCCAATCACAAGGAATTCCACCACCAAGAGTATGAATACACGGAAACAATAGAATCACAGAAAAACCAAGAAGCGCAATAATCTTAACAAAACAGCAAGGCATATCATGCACGTGGTAACTACACCGGAAACCACAATAATTTAGACACATAGAATATATACATGGGGTCATAGAGTAGTTTACAATTTAGAGATAACAAACGATAAGAAGAACAATCGCTTCAATAAAGGAAAATAAGGCCAAGTAACAAGTAAGAGTTAGAGGGAAGCTAACAACATCGTATGGAGCATCAAGAGGTAAATTAAGCAATTAGGAAACTCAATCATAACAAAATACTTCCCACATAATGAACATAAGGACCTAAGAACCTTAAAGGAAAATGTTACGACCCGGATTTCCCACCATCGGGATCGT
>MU666305.1:7992-19625 GCA_026770625.1 Nicotiana glauca | reverse complement strand
GTAGCTAGGCAAGCCAACTTATTTACCTTTTCATCATTAAACAATTATCTTAACAGTCTAAAGCATCAATATAAAACATTAATTCTAATGAGAACAATAGCGGAAGTCTGTCTGATAAATACGAATCCAAATGCGGAATAGTCGTTAAAACCTCTACCCAAGATTTGGTGTCACATTACTCACGAACTACTAAAGATGTACTAAAAACAATAATCTGAAAGAAATATATAAGTTGTCTGTATCGAAAACAATGAGGTAACAATCTAATAAGAAAAGCATAGAGAAGAGACGCCGGGCCTGCGGACGCCTGCAAGGCTACCTCAGTCTCGTGAAAATGAAAACTTGCTCCCGCACTAATGCTGCTGCTGCTCCTCAAAACCTAGACCTGTGCAAGAATGCACAGAAGTGTAGAATCAACACAACTGACCCCATGTGCTGGTAAGTGTCTAGCCTAACCCCGGCGAAGTAGTGACGAGTCTAGGCTGGACACCACATAAACCTGAGCAGTTATAAATATACAACGGAACATCGAATACAAGGCAATTAACAACATGGGAGGGGAAACATGCTAAGGGGAGGTACAATATCAACAGTAATCCCAAGTAACAAACTAGAACAGCTTAGGCTCACAATGAACAAGGAATCAATACTCAATACAAACACATGGCATCAATAACTGTTGCGGCGTGCAACCCGCTCCACAAATATCACTGTTGCGGCGTGCAACCCGACCCATACCATTTATCAGGTATCACTGTTGCGGCGCGCAACCCGACCCTCATATATCATTGTTCAATGTTGCGGCGCACAACCCGCTCCTCAATATCATCTAATAGTCTGACTCTCCAAACAATAGTCACAATTAAGGGACATAACAATAAGCAAACAATTGAAAAAATCCAGGCAAGGGAGAGAACCCAACAAGTTCAACTAAACGTCCCAGCAAGGGAATAATCAGCACGCTTTCTCTTTCTTACTTTTCTTATCTGATAATTCACTCTACCCTTTTTGAGCCAATGCTCCAAAGAATCAAATAATCATTTTACATTACACAGGTTATTCACAACGTATAGAAATTCCCCAATAAACACGGAGTTCACAACCAAGTCATGGTAATCACATTATAAGGACTCACGGTCATGCTAGACACCGATGTATAGATACTCGTCACCATATCTATACATCGTACTCGATCACATAGCAATTAGCAACAAGACTCAACTTATATTCCCTCAAGCTAGGGTTAAACCAAACACTTACCTCAAATCCTTGAAATCCACATAATCCTCAACTATTGCTTTACCTCGCGGTTCCACCTCCAATTCGCTCGAATCTAATCACAAATTGTTCAATTACTTTAATAAACACTATATGAATAGATTTGAATGCATAAAATGATTTTCCCAAGTTTTTCCCAAAAATTCCAAAAATGCCCCCGAGCCCACGTGGTCAAAACCCGAGGTTCAGACCAAAACCCGATTACCCATTCCCCCTACGAACTCAAATATGTAATTTATTTTGAAATCGGACCTCAAATTGACGTCCAACTCCCCAATTTATAGAAAACCTAGGTTCTACCCAAAAACCCCAATTTCACCCATGAAAATCGTTGATTTCAAGTGGAAAACATATTTAATGATGTTAAAAATTGAAAAAATTGAGTAAAAAACAACTTACAAGTGATTTGGGATGAAGTTTGCTCTTGAAAAATCGCCTATGGGGTTTGGGTTTTGAAAGAATGGTGAAAAGTGACGAAATTTCGACTAAGTATAAAAATTGTTGGGCTGCGGATATGACAATTGTGAACATCGGCTCGCATTTGCGAACAATGTTTTCCTGGGAATTGCGACATCTGGGATCGCATTTCCGAACCCAGGTCTGGCTGCCTAGGTTCGCATTTGCGAACTATTTATCGCATTTGCGACCAAAGCCATCTCGCTTTTGGGATCAAGGGCGTCGCATTTGCGACTACAGCCCATCATACCAGACTTCGCATTTGAGAAGTCTTTATCGCAATATCCTGCCCGGCCTTCCCTTTCTTCGCATTTGCGATGGTGTATTCGCATTTGCGAGAAATTCTTCGCAAATGCGAAGATACCAGAACTAAGGAATACTAGCTTTTTCAAATATGATAAATGCTATCCGATGCCTATCCAAAACTCACCCAAGCCCTCGGGGCTCCAAACCAAACATGCACACAACCTCAAAAATACCCTACGGACTTGCTCGCGCGATTAAATCGCCAAAATAACATCATTCACATAGAATCAAGCCTCAAAACACATGATTTTTCTTTTAAACATCATGAACTTTCAAACTTGGAACTTATAGTCCGAAACACGTCAAACGACGTCCGATTTTGAACAAACTTCACAGAAAGCGCTTAACCAATATATAAGATTTGTATCGGGCGTCGGAAACAAAGTACGAGCCCGATACCATAGTTCTTTAATCAATTTTCATTTCCATTTTCCTTAATAATTTCAGAAAAATAATTTCACGTAAAAATTCATATCTCGGGCTCTAGACCTCCGAATTCGACTCCGGGCACATGACCGAGTCCCATATTTTTCTATGAACCGTCCAATCTCGGGCCCGGGTCCGTTTACCAAAAATTTTGACCAAAGTCAACTATAATCATATTAATATCAAAATTCTTCAAATTTTTCACAAAATTCACATATTTCAACATAAAGGCTTTTCGGCTACACACCCGGACTGTGCACGCAAATTGAGGCAAGTAAAAATAAGGTTTTCAAGGCCTCGAAAGTACGGAACGAGTGAGGAAACAGGTGATGACCCTTTGGGTCGTCACAGAAAATTTCCCACAAATAAGTCCGAGCACACACTCGTCACCTCGCGTGCACGGACTCCAAATAGCATAGAAGACTCAAACCCTAAGGGAGAATTCCCCCACACAAGGTTAGGCAAGATAGTTACATCAATCCGGCCAATTCAATACTGAATTTAGCTTTTGCTATACCAATTCATCAATGCTCGGCTCAATCAAGCCAAAAACGACTTGAATATATCAAACAATGCAAGAGAAAATAATTTCAATTGACAAAACTATGATTCTTATACAATTTGCAAAAAGTCAACTCCCCGAGCCCGCACCTCAAAACCCGACAAAATTTATAAAAATCGAACACCCAATCCGCTACGAGTTCACCCATACAAAAATTATCTAATTCCGATACCATTTGGTCGTTCAAATCATCATTTTACATTTTTGAAAGATTTCAAAATTTTCCCCAAAGTTTCCTTTAGATTCTCATGAATTTGATGTTAAATCTAAGATATAATCACAAAATATAGTTGAAAATTGATTAGACACTTACCCAATGATTTGGAGAAGTTTGGATCTTTGGAAAATCGCCCATGGACAAGGTTTGAGAAAATTAAAAAATAGGTGAAAATCTCGTCAAAAACCTCACTTAACAGGCCTCAGATGTCGCATTTGCAACCCGGGGTTCGCAATTGTAAACCCTTGTAAATTGCAAACAAAGTAGGGCTAGCAGAAGTCGCATTTGCGATGAAAAGTTCACATTTTTTAACTGGGCATCGCAAATGCGATGAAAAAGTTCGCATTTGCGAACACACCAGAAACCAGCAATTTTTCCCGACACGAAAATGAGCATAACTTCCTCATACGATGTCCAAATTCGGTGATTCTTTTTCCTATGGCTCCGTAATTTCGATACAGATCTTATGTTTCAATAAAAACTAAATTTCGATCTCATTTTCTGAATGTGATATTATTTTTGCTTGAAAAAACGACGATGAAGCATCCAAAAACAAGCGCAACATAGTCTAAACCTATCCGAAACTCACCTAAGCCCTCGGGGCTCCAAACCAAATATGCACGCAAGTCTAAAAATATTACGGACTTGCTTGTATGATCAAATAATCAAAATAACATCAACAACTACGAATTTAACCTCAAAACTCATGATTTTCTCAAGGACACTCAAATTTTCTAATTTTTCAACCGAACGTCCAAATCTCGTCAAATCAATTTCGGTTTTCACAAAATTTTACAAATATGAATTAAATATCATAACAAACATGTACCAAGCTCTGGAACCAAAATACGGGTCTGATACCAACAAGTTCAAACATTAATTCATTTCTTTATTTCCTTTAAAAAACCAGCACAACAATTTTCTTCAAAATTATTTTCTAAGGCTAGGGACCTCAGAATTCAATTCCTAGCATACGCCTAAGTCCCATATTTTAACGTGGACATCTCGGGATCGTTGGAAAATAGATCCGGTTCCGTTTACCAAAAATGTTGACCAAAGTTAACTAAACCAAATTTTCAACTCTAAAAATTTCTATTTCTCATATTTTCACATAAAAGCTTTCCGGTTTTACGCCCGGACTGTCCACGCAAGTCGATACACATAATATGAAGCTGCTCGTGACCTCAAACTATCGAACCAGCTGCAATTTTTCAAAACGACCAGTCGGGTCGTTACATAGAGACTTTGAGATCTGATCCCCAATTAGCATAATTGACTTTGTTAATCAATATTTTGCATAGATTTAAGTCATTTGGAGGCCTTCGGGACGTCACAGGATAGAGGAATTTGTTGTTAACCAGGTAAGTGACACTTTAAGCTTTGGCACTACTTTTCTAAAACCCGCTTTAAATAAATATATTTTCTCTTCATGGTCCATGTGTTTCGACAAGCGTGCGCTTGGCAGAGTCGGTAGTCTTAGACTAGCCGCAAACATATTATTTTATGAAGGAAAAAAAATGTTATTTTATAAGTTATTTGATACAGATGTGCGCTATGAGGTCGAGTTTTATAGTTTTATTCGGCTGTGAGCCATGATGTTGAGTTTGATACGGCTGTGCGCCATGATGTTGAGTTCAATACGGCTGTGCACCTCGATATTTGAGTTTGATACGGCTGTGCATCATGATGTTGAATTTGATACGGTTGTGCGCCATGATGTTGAGTTTGATACGGCTGTGCGCCCCATGTTGTTGGGTCATTGAGTATGCCTTTGTACATCACTCGAGCATTGTGTGTGCTCTGTTACTTGTTTGAGGCATTGTGGTGCCGTTGTTGACTCGTAAAAATTCTTTCACTATAGTTATGATAAGTCCTTAGTAGGTACTCTTGTTGGTTAATTCTTATTAACTCTGTCGATACACATATATTGAGTTATTCTATAATTATCATATTTACTATATCATTGTGTTATGTGTGTTTGAATTTTCTAATACTTGTTCTAGAGGTATTTAAAGTGGCAGGTCGAGGATCTTACTGGGTTATATTTATCTATAACTCACTCCTTACCTTCATCTCTATGCTATCCCGTTGTTGGAGATAGCGCTAGTTGTTGACGAGTTTGTTTGAGAGGATCCTATTGCTAAGGTGAGCCACCGCATTGTCCTTGGAGGCTTTCGTTTTAGACTTAGTTCGTGTTAGTTATTTCCCTTTGTTTGGGGGGGGGGGGGTTTGCATACCCGTAAATAAAACTCATATTACTCTGTTAGATGCTCATTGGTCTTAGTGTGGGGTTTGGGCTAGAGTTTTATTATTAGAGTGATTGTTGGTTTTCTATCAGTTTGACTACGGTATTGGGCGATAATCATTTCCTCTTTAATTATTAATAATAAATTTAGACTTGCACTTTTTCTCTCAGTATTTGTGTAAATGGTTAAACGTTAGAGAAAGGGGTTCGCCTGGCAGGTGGTGTTAGCTAGGTGCCAGTCACGTCAAAGGGGTAGTTTGGAATGTGACAAAGTTGATATCAGAGCGTAGCCTTTAAGTGCTAGGTCATATAGAAGTATTTAGTAGAGTCTTGTTCATGGGTATGTAGGTGCCCATACTTATGACCTTGAGGCTACTAAGCATTTAGGATATTTTTCCTTCTTTCATTCCTTGATCGTGCATTGAGATAACTTGAGTTTGACTTTCAATTGTCCCTTTCGTACATGGTTTGGACACGCGCATCCGCCTCTATTGGACAAAGCACTTGGTTTTGAATAAAATATATTTTTTAGAGTGGCCTTGAATTTATGGGCCATTGTATGCATTAGTTTTATTTGAGAATCGATTGGTTATAAATTTTGGGATTGCTTGAGTTACGAAGGAAAGCTCGCAAAATTTTTAAGTAGAGAGTTAGTAAAATGTTTGAATGTCAAGACTCTATTTGAATGGTAAAGTGATCTAGGATAAGACTTTTGCCTAAGAGAAAATTATTCAATATTCGAGTTTGTGGATACAACCCTCCATTATGAATTTGGAAAGGAGAGAAAAGATTTGAGCGGTAACATAAGAGGTGTAATAAATTAGCCATATCTAGGTTGTTGGACATGATGATAAAATATATCCGAGGAACGTGCTTATATATTTCTTAGCTTAATGCCTCTTGAAGCGATTTGATAGTATTAATGGTATTGTGATAGTGATGTTATACGTGTGACTGTAGCATAAGAATTAACAATTCAAGTGAATTAAATATATTTATGGTATTGGCACCACATAATGCAAAACCTATTAATGATAAGAGTCCCTGGATAAATATTTATTTGTGGGAGACAATAAGACTTAAGTATATGATCTAACGCACCAATAAAATAAAAGTTGAGTATAAACATAGCACGCCGTAATATTATTAGCTGTTAAAGTAAGGGTAATATGCAGAGTATTAAGATTGTCATGCATCATGATGAAAATAGAGTAATTATAAAGAAAGTTTGTGTAAAAAACAATCGTGACTATTTTTGAGAAAAGTAATCAATTTATACAATTTTGTTAATAGCATCATGTTATGAGATGATTGAGTATATGAGGATAAAAAAAATCGACTACTTATATCTACCATTTGGTTTTAACCTAAGTAGAAAAGTTTTACTATTGGGCCAATTTATCGGATATGTATGGATATGGTTCAGAATTATGATATACTAACGAATTTGTTATAACTTAGCATGGTTGAATTGAGGTTATCTTGGGCTTGGATTAGCCGACTTCGTATTTCTTTACACTTGTTTACTATGAAAGACTGTCAAATTTCCTATTTCGATTGAGCTTATTATAGAGGATTCACTTGTTATGCCTCTAGGCAAAGGTACTTCGTTAATAAAAAGTTCTAGATATTATAAGTAAAGGGTATTTATTGTATTAACTATAATTTAGGGTAACAGAGTTGAGTAACCGACAATTGAATTAGTTTTACTGTTAATGACTTTTCAAGTATATTTTCAGAAGACTTGTAGAGTGCACCTTTATTAAGGAGATAGACTTAGATACTAAAATATTTCTAGAAACCTAGTTTATATTTATTTTATGTTATAGAATAGCTTTGTGGGTCAAAGAAACTAAAAGAAAAATTACAAGATTTTGGGGTTAAGAGGTCGCTAAACAAAATATATCACTTTTGAAGTGATTAAGTTCAATTAGTTGAGAAAAAAAATTGATAGATGCATATAAGCATTTATCAATAATTAATAGAAGACTTAAAGTGCGATGAATGACAAATCTTTTTCCCTATATGCTTAGGTGATTTGTGCCCTCGGTTATATGGTGATATCTTACATTCAAAATAGAAGTTGTGTTCTGAACATCATGAGTGAAAGATTTGTGTTAGATATTTGGAAGAACAAATAGCCAAACTTGCAATGGTTAGTACCAAAAATTTGTCATGGTTGGTGTGAACATCTGGTGATGTCTTTTACATAGTCGAATGCGCTAGTTGTCATCGTGGACTAGATGAACCGAGTATTCAAAATTATTTATAAGTCTTCTAATTATTAGTTTATTAACGACATATGAGAATATTTTCATAGTTGATAGAAAAATATATAACGGTTGAGGAGGTTCTTATAGATATCGATATAACATTAATTAAATGCCAGTATCACATTTGTAAATCTTTAGTCTTATATTGCGATATTGAGAGACTTATGATTTCCAGTAAAAGGGTGATAGATCGATGGCATTACTCCTGCTAAGGCAAGAGCACATGTGACACAATTATTTTTGTTTGAGCAAGCAAAGTTTATCAGTGTGAGAGTCCTGACCTTATTGGAGGGGTGAGTCATCAGCACTTAGAGGCGGAACCTATTTGATAGTGAATAACTATAGAGCACTATAGCTAAAGAGTTGAATGTGTATATAACAGTGGGGGTTGACTTGAGGAGATTTATATTCAAAGAGATGCAATGTTTATAAATTTTAAATCCACAAAATAGCTTGAAATTGGACAATAAGAGATAACAATGACAATGGGGATACGAGATATCACAAATAATATTATTTTTTATTATTTAAACTGTTCATATATTAAATGCGAGTGTTAGAGACACAAGAAATTACTGTAACGATGGTTAACTCTGAAAGAAAGTGAAAATGCACCATTGTAAACTTATTGGTTAGTCTATCATATTTATTGAGAAAGTTATGATCTTTATTACGGTGACTATGCTAGTTTCATCGAGATCCCACGCCAAATTCAGTATGTATTACTTATAAGTCATACTGTCCTATGAAGTGATATGTTAGAGAGATAGTGTAATAGCACGAGATGCCGTATCGTCATGTGTGATAAGAGTAACAATGTATGAAATATTTGCTTAAGGATGTATGGATGTGTTCTAGTGCAATCGTACGTGAGATCATTATGTAGGGGTGTATGGATGCGTTCCAGCGCAGACGTACATACCATCGTTATGTAGGAGTGTTTGGATGTGTTCCGACACTGCCGTACGTAAGAGTGTGTTTCCCTGTAGGATAGTGGTTGAGGTGCTTAGATGTGTTCCAGCACGAGGGAGGCATAAGGGAGGATGCATATCTAGTTCCAACACTAACTCCGTGGATATTACATAGCGAGTGGTTCATGATCAGTTAGTTGCTTTTAACCGAGTTTGTATATGATATTAGTTATTAAACTACTAAGTAAATATTACTATTGGAGGCTTTAAATGGAAACATGTGTCTTTACGGCTGGTAGGTTGAAACTTGGAAAATCACAACTATTGAGTCCAAATTTGTTTTAAAAAGCTTTGGAGAAAGTTATAGTGATATGAGAACGACTTCAAACCGCAAAAAGCAGATAAAAGTGCTATAAAAAAAGTGATCCAGAGTTCATAAAAGGAGAAAAGTACTGTGAGGAATTTTCTCTACAAGAAGAGTCATGAGGTTAAATTAGAAAGACGATATATTCGTGAAGCTATCAATAAAATTCAGTCCGCTGATGTGGAGCTTTATGAAAATTAGAATTACGAAGGAGATCTCATGTTACTCTTGATAGGAAAGTGAGACAATTGAGATTGAAAGTGATTGCCTTAGTGAAAGTATTATGCAAAACCATCCAACAGAGGAAGCTATGAGGGAATCCGAAGCAGATATGCGGAGCAAGTATACACAGTTGTTTGAGATATTTGGTACACTTTCTAACTCGTTATAGGACGAACTCTTGTTTAAGTGGGGAGAATGTAGTAATAACACGAAATATATTTATATAATTCTTAAATTTTGAGATTTAGGAATTTATTTTATTGTAGCTATTGGGTAAGATATTAAGTTTGTAGAAGAGAATTTATTGTATATACAACAATATAGTATACTGTATAAATGATTAGTGAGCCTAATTTGTAAATTACACGTGCTAGTGACCATGGTAGTAATATTTGGATAATAATTGGGATAAAAGAAGTGAGCCCAAGCCCACATCTTACGTTACCATACGTTTCAAGACTTAGAAAGGTAAATAGGGGAATATTAATTCCTTGGTTCACTAGGAGATAACAATAGATATGGAGAAGAACAAGGGAACTGTGGTGGACACTTTTGGACACTTTTAGTGGAATATTGTGAAAGAAAAGAACTATATAATCAGGTGCTTTTATAAATTTTAGTACAAAGATAACATGATATTAAACTTTAAAGAGGGTAGTTGTATATGTACCCACATAATATAATGACATGTCAATGATTACAATAATTTTCTAACCTTACTTTTCAAAGTCCGTTAAAATGTAGGAATAGCCTTTTTCCTTGATTGATCGGCATCAATTTGATGATAGTGTTGGAAGAGGAAGTGCCAAATAAAATAAAATAGTATATGATCTACACTGTTAAGTAGTGCCAAATAAAATAAAATAGTAACTTTCTGGAGCAAAATCATTTAACTAGGAACATTATTGATTGACTGGGCATATTTAATTTCAAATAAGTGAAATAAAGTAGATTTGTGTAGTTTTCCTTTCCATCATTTTAGTCCCATTTGATTTAATAGATTAATAATTGTCTTTAGAAGGAAATGCTAATTGATTACTATTGAACTTGATGTAGCGACAAAGAGGGACTAGTTTGGAGGCAAAGTTATTTGTTGGTTATTCTTGATTTTTTTTTTCCTGACGATAGTGTATCGAATGCATTTAATAGCGAATTGAATAGTAATATTCAGAAAAATTAGCTATAATTTGAAAGTTAGGNATTCCTAGCATACGCCTAAGTCCCATATTTTAACGTGGACATCTCGGGATCGTTGGAAAATAGATCCGGTTCCGTTTACCAAAAATGTTGACCAAAGTTAACTAAACCAAATTTTCAACTCTAAAAATTTCTATTTCTCATATTTTCACATAAAAGCTTTCCGGTTTTACGCCCGGACTGTCCACGCAAGTCGATACACATAATATGAAGCTGCTCGTGACCTCAAACTATCGAACCAGCTGCAATTTTTCAAAACGACCAGTCGGGTCGTTACATAGAGACTTTGAGATCTGATCCCCAATTAGCATAATTGACTTTGTTAATCAATATTTTGCATAGATTTAAGTCATTTGGAGGCCTTCGGGACGTCACAAGATAGAGGAATTTGTCGTTAACGAGGTAAGTGAGACTTTAATCTTTGGTACTTGCTTTTCTAAGACCCGTTTTAAAAAAATGTATTTTCTCTGTCCGGTCCATGTGTTGGGACAAGCATGCGCTTGGCAGAGTCGGTGGTCTTAGACTAGCTGCACATATATTATTTTATGAAGAAAAAAATATTACTTTATAAGTTATTTGATATGGCTGTCCGCCATGAGGTGGATAGTTTTATTCGGCTGTGAGCCATGATGTTGAGTTTGATATGGTTGTGCGCCATGATGTTGAGTTTGATACGGCTGTGCACCATGATGTTGAGTTTGAAATGGCTATGTGCCATGATGTTGGGTCATTATGTATGTCTTAGTACATCACTCGAGCATTATGTATGCTCTGTTACTTGTTTGAGGCATTATGGTGTCGTTGTGGACTCGTAAAAATTCTTTCACTACAGTTATGATAAGTCCTTAGTGGGTATCATTGTTGGTTAATTCTTATTATCTTGATATACATATATTGAGTTATTGTATAATTATCATATTTACTATATCATTCGTGTTATAGTGTGTTTGTATTTTCTAATACTTGTTCTAGAGGTATTTAAAGTGGCGGATCGAGGATCTTAATGTAACGACCCGACCGGTCGTTTCGAGCCCTAGCGCGTCGTTCAGCAGTTTGAGGCCATGAGCAGCTTCATTTCAGGTATATTGACTTGTGTGTATGGTCGAAATTGAAATTCAGGAAGTTCGGAGTTAAATTTAAATGAAAATTCTCATTTCAGAAGCCTTAAATTGGAGA
>MDKF010207894.1:0-16302 GCA_026770625.1 Nicotiana glauca | reverse complement strand
ACGTATTATTTCAAGGTTGGACTTAGAACTTTTGAATGCTTCAATAAATTTTATAGCCATTAATATTAGTAATTTTAATAATGCTAACAAAACTCCAAACCAAAATCAAATCAATTCTAATGCTAACAAAGGACATTCGATTCAATATTACGAACGAGAATGTATTAAATATCTATTTTTTATTTTGCAACAATATAGATAAAAATGCATAACCTGTTTTTATTTTTCTTTAGCGTTTAGTCATGTAATTAATATTCCCTTATTAGTCTATTTATTTTAGAATGACTTAGTACTTTTAGATTATATTTATTTTTATTATGGTTTTTTAATTAGCAATATTTATATTACATAATTTTATTGTCTTTATTGTTGAATATTTTAGGATAATGACATGACACATTTTATAATTTGTGTTATTTTCTTGGAAAATACTTTATATAGTTGTATCTTACTAGGATTAAAGAAACATTGTGAGCAAATGTTATATATTTTATTCTACGAAGATTTATCGGGAAAAAAATCCGAAAAAATTCGAATAACCCGAAAACCCGAGAAAAACCGAGATTAAAAAAACCCGAATTTTATTGGTTTGGTTTGGACTTTAGATTAATAATCTGACATAATTAGTTTGGTTTGGTAACTATAAAATCCGAACAAACCCGACTTATGTACATCCCCAGTAGCTACCAACCCTCTCTAGTTCACTAGTTGCTACCATGCAAGAGAGACGAAAAAATTTATTTTTTGTAAGGTCTCTTTTTTGTCTCACAACTATGTGAGTCTCAGAATTTTATGAACCCAGATATATAAGATATGAATCTACAAATATGTGCGATAAAAAGAAACCTCACACTAGTGTAAGTTGTATGAGACACAAAATAAAATAATCAATTAAGAGAGACCAATATATATACTCCAAGCTGCTCACGTGTGACCACACACGTTTATGAGCAAACAAGATGAAAGGATAACCCTACTTACTTGTCCTTACCTACACAAGTCATAAGTCTAGTTGACACTTGACACTGTATTTAGGGTTAGGGTTTTAGAGTCCTATTATTAGGGTTTAGATTTAGGGTTAGGGTTAGGGTTTTAGAGTAGCAGTCACAAATCATTCAGTCATGTAAATATATGTCATCTTTATTAGTCCCTATTGGATTACTCCCTTCGGTCCAAAATAAATGATTTTTTGGCCTTTTTTTTGTGGTTCAAAATAAATAATTTTTTCAGATTTTAAGAATGAATGAATTATTTTTTTCCTACATTGTCCTTGGAGTAAATAGTATTGGAATATGTGTTAGGAGTATTTATAAGAGATAGTAAAAATTAATATGATCAATTTTATTGCTAATTACTGTTAAAAAGGAGAATTTCTTAATTGATGTGAAAACATCCAAAAAAAAATCTCTTATTTTGGAGCGGAGGGAGTACTATAATAGTTTTACTGTGGACCATTTTTGAAAATTGGTAAGTACTAATCTCTGTAATTTTGCAGAAGTGACCACATAAAAATAATAGAGCTCCTTTATTGACTGATCAAAAATACCTTTTTAGGGAAGGGATGTTGACACTTCCCTTGAACTGTCACTATTTTATGGTCTTTTAATTTTCAATGCTGGAGCTCTCAACTCTACATTTTTCATGTTCTATGTCTGAAATCTTTTACTTTTAAAACTTTTGTTTGAAAACTATATGGAAGAAAAAAGAAGGAAAAAAGGAGGTAAGGACTTAACATTTATCTCTCCCTCTAATTTACTTTCAAACCAAAAAAGGAAACGAAAATGACTTTTGTCTACTTTTTCCATTTTTATTTCTTTTTAAATGTTTTCTTTCCCACTCCTCCAAAAATAAACAGCTCATCTTTGGTGGGCAGATAGAGGAAATAAAAGTTCATCAAAAAGAATATTTGAGCAAGAGAAGTTATTAAATACGTACAAATCAAAACTATAATTTTGATCTGAATTTTTTGAGGGGAGACTAGTTAATTAAAGTCAGGCTTAAGTAAAGACATATCTAGTTTTAATTCCTTTGAATAATGGGTTAATCTGCAATATGTTTACAACGATTGAAGGAGGATATCACGGATTAAACATTCTGTTTGGATCATTGTTTCCCGTCGTTTTATAATATATTGTATCGTATCCTTTTATAAATATAATGTTTGGATAGATTGTATCGTTTGTTATTGTTAAATAATATTTTGCTATTTGATTTGACAGTATCGTACTGTACTGTAACTGATAAATTGATAAAAATACCCTCAATTTTTTAAATATTAAATTTATTAAAAATTATGCATAAAAAGAAGTTAAAAAAATAAAACAGAAGAAGACAAAACACTTTAGGGAAGCATAACAAAGGAGCGAGACAAAAGAAGGCAAAACAAAATAGCACAACTAATTAGAATTGAGTTAAAAACAAATTAGGAAAAAAATAAAACAGAAGGTGGCCTTTAACATTGGTGATAGAAGTTTTGGAAAAAAACAAAGTAGGTTATAGGTTGGAGATTTGGAGTTAAAATTGAAAAAAAGGTAAAGGGTAAAATAGAATTGTGGAGTAATAAGTTATGACATTATTGAAAAGAAAAATAGGAAACAATCCCACCACATCAAATCGGTTGTTTCAAAAAATGGAATTTTTCATTATTCCGGAACAATGAATTTAATAATACAATACAATCAATTTTAATGAAACAATCAAAATAAATATTTTTTGGGGATAACAATATAATAGGATACAATGGGAAACAACAATCCTAACAAGCTGTAAAGAGTTAGATATATTACGAAAAATGTGAGATTTGTAATTTTGAAAGTAAAATATGTTACTTGCTCTAACAAGTAAATATGACCTAATGATATAAATATTATTTACATTGATGGTGTATATAACTTAAACCTTATTATATACCAGTTAATTATGTTATTAATAAGGAGTCGTTTGGAAGGAGAAAAGTAATTTCAGAATTATAATAATGGAATTATAATATGAAAATTAAATAATAACAAAATTATTTTGTGAATATATTTTTATTGATAAATGTCTAAATATTAAATATATGAGGTATAATATAAATATATATTTGATGTATACTAGATAAGTTGGAATAAACTTTTATTTTCAATTTTAACTTTGGATTGTTTAAAAGACTTTAGGGAAGAGCCTTCGAGAAGGGCATCTTTCTCATTTTAATGTTTAACCCTGGGTCAACTAATCCTTGAATTATTATACTACCCTCTATATGGGTAGAATAATACCACAATTTTGATGTAAATTAATTCGGAAATTGCTAACCCCGAATTAGAAAAACCAAACGTGAAATAAAATAATTCCGTATCTAATCCCGAAATTTTTAGTAGAAAATACACTACTCTTACTCTCCTGAAAAGTGACATGCATACAAAACTTACGAATAGTTTTATAGTCCTCGCATTCATAATTCTAAGGTATAATTATATAAGTATATTGTTACCGTAACGAAATACAGTGGCGGATTTAAAATTTAAGTTTTATTAGTTCAACCGTTAAGGTCTTTTTAAAATTATGAGTTCAAATTGCTATTTATTGCAATATTAGTGAATATTTACATATAAATTTATGCCCCACGTCAAAAGTATTGCAATATTAGTGAATCTTTACATATAAATTTATGCTCCGCATCAAAAGTACTTGGTTCAATTAAATCCAATGCCGATATGTTGCATCCGCCTTTGACGAAATATTTATATTATCATGTTGTCAAAAGTATATATTCATAGTTAAACCTTACAAAAATTAGTTTACAAGTAAAATATTACTTAGCTATAATAAGTAAAGGTAATCTAATGATGTAAACATTATTTACACTGATAATGTGTATAATTTAAACCTATTACTATATATCAGGGGTCAATTGATTTTTTAACTCTTTACAAACTTGTTTTTAGTTTCATTACCCTACCTCTTATTTTACACATGAGAAATTTATTTTCACGATATACTAAGGGTGAATTGATTTTTTGGCTCTTCTCAATTGTAAAGGAGTATGATGTACAAATAACACAATTTTATTATTTACTGGTGTGATGTCATTAATTGCTAGACGTGCGTATTGCAATCCGCAATGTCTAATGTAACGGCTAGCTGTATTTTTATTTTTATTTTTTTTTCATTTATGAAATTAGCCTGATTAAGAGTTAAAATCCTAAAGAGAGGGAGACAAAAGCAAAAGACTAGTGATTTTTAGAGGAGAGCGAAATGCAGAACACTCAAGTTAAGTATATTTTCTCAGACCATTCACTCCTCTCAAATCCAATTCAAAGAACCATTGATTTTCCGAACTATTCGTATCCATTTCCCAAACATGCCGTACTTTCCCATTTCCATTTCCATTTCCATTTGCAGAATCCAATTGCGTCAACGAGGAAAAAGAAAAGGCAATCCGGATTCGTCAGATCAACCAAAATCATGCTAGAATCAGCCTATTTCATTGCGTCAAAGCTCAATATTTTGCCGGAGCCATTGGATTTAATTATAAGAGAATTTGGAGGAGGAAATGGAGGTGGGTTTTGGTTTTGGAGAGGTCATGGATTTGATGGGTGGAGAAGAAGAAAGAAGATAAATTGGGGATTTTGGGTCTTTTTGGTAATTTGTGGTGTGGGATTGTGGTTGATTTTGGCCAAGGAATTGGAAATTGATGTGTTTTTGGGGATTTTGAGTTTAACCCTTTTTGGATTTTCAGTTAATGCGTGGAAAAGAGGGGTTTCAGATTGGGCATTAGGGTTTTGTTGTTGTGCGGCATTGTTAGGTTTTTTGTTGAGAGAAGATTTGCAGAAACGGGTCGGGTTTTTTGGTACTGTGAAGATTGCTAGGAGGACGAAAAGGTGACTGTTTTAAGTTTTAACCAAAATTTTGTATAAAAATGGAGTTATGATACATTTTAATTTTGTGTTCTTTTGTAGGAATTGTATTTCTTTATAGTTTCTTTGCTTTAATATGGATTTTGCAACAATTAACCATACTTATGTCCGGTGGCGGAGCATATAACTAAGATTGCTATAGAAATTCATAAACGTTAAATCATAAATTCGCCTATCACGTCACGTACAATTATAGTGTTAGTTTAACAAGATAATGAAAAGCAAATTAAGTTACAAACGAATATGTTACCAAAGTACGGTCAATAGGTATTAGCGCCAGAAAAATTCTATAGTTAAATAGAATAATTTTGTCGCTAATCCTATTTAGCAATTTATTAGTAATAGATTATTAAAAAATTCAATTTGCTACAAGCAATATAACGACACGAGAAGTTCGTAGCTAATTTTTTTTTTAAAAATATTGAGAAGTTACTAGGATATAGTCAATGTGGCAAAATGATATATCCTGGTTAACTCGAAAAACGACATTCATTAACTTGTTTGGAAAAAATAAAAAAGATCTCTAGAAAATAAGTTATGCATTTGTCCTCTAATAATAGTAGATTAGTTATCGATTAATGCTTATAAAAACAATTTGATTCTTGTCGTCTTAATTATAATCATTATTTGATTGCCTAAATATTATTTAAACCATCAGTAACTTACAATATACTCTAACAATAAATTCGCATCTTTAGTTAGCTTAATTGTAAATACTCTCTAAGGGTGAACCCTCTAATTATATGAAAATGAAGATTTGTCATTCGCTAAATTTGTTCTACTATTACCCTCGCCCTTAGGAAAAAGACGTAGAGTGCGTTTGAATTAGCTTTTAAGATGGTCAAATCAGTTTTTAAGCTCTAATTTTTTTAATATTTGGCAAAGTTAAAACGTGTTTAAAAGAAGTTAAGAACTACTTAAATCAAGTCAAAAGCAATAAGTAGGCAACCCCAACTTATTACTTTTTGGCTTAAAAATTATTTCTATCAAAAATTCACTTTTTTAAGCCAATCCAAACCGTCTCTTACTCTTAAGGCTTATAGCTTGTTGCCCAAGCTTCTAAAATCAGTTTATTTTGAGAAATGTTTTTGTCAAAAGTACTTTTTTAAAAAGTGCTTTTGGTGAGATACAGTTTGTGTTTGGCTAATTAATTTGAAAAATACTTTTGAGCAGTAATTAGTGTTTTGCCAAACTTTTGAAAACTATTTTTCTCAAAAGTGCTTTTGGAGAGAAGCTATTTTTTCTGCTTCTCCAAAATTACTTCTGTTTCTTCTCAAAAATACTTTTTTTTTTTCCTTCCAAAAGCTTGGCCAAACACCTTAATTTTTTGCCAAAAATACTTTAGACCAAAAATTTACCCTAAAAAAAAAACGCCCCTCTTTAACCTGTAGCCGCTTTGTCTTTTTGTTTGCATCCGTACCCACTTTTTAAAAAACTTCAGCTTCCCTTTATGACTGAAAAATTTCAGCTCTAGAGAGCTGAAGTTTCCGGGTTACTAAACAAAAACTTCAGCTCTAGAGCTGAAGTTTTTATTTTATAACTAGAGCTGAAGTTTCCGGGTTACTAAACAAAAACTTCAGCTCTAGAGCTGAAGTTTTTATTTTATAACTGGAAAACTTCCGCTCTAGAGCTGAAGTTTTTATTTTATAACTTGAAAACTTCAGTTCTAGAGCTGAAGTTTTGGGGCTACTAAACATTTCTAGTTATAACATAGGAACTTTAGCTCTAGAGCTGAAGTTTTTATTTTATAACTTGAAAACTTCAGCTCTAGAGCTGAAGTTTTGGGGCTATTAAACAAAACTTCAGCTGAAGTTTTATAGTTACAACATAGAAACTTCAGCTCTAGAGCTGAAGTTTTGGGGCTACTAAACAAAAACTTCAGCTCTAGAGCTGAAGTGTTCTAGTTACAACATAGAAACTTCAGCTCTAGAGCTGAAGTTTTGGGGCTACTAAACAAAAACTTCAGCTCTAGAGCTGAAGTGTTCTAGTTACAACATAGAAACTTCAGCTCTAGAGCTGAAGTTTTGGGGCTACTAAACAAAAACTTCAGCTCTAGAGCTGAAGTGTTCTAGTTACAACATAGAAACTTCAGCTCTAGAGCTGAAGTTTTGGGGCTACTAAACAAAAACTTCAGCTCTAGAGCTGAAGTGTTCTAGTTACAACATAGAAACTTCAGCTCTAGAGCTGAAGTTTTGGGGCTACTAAACAAAAACTTCAGCTCTAGAGCTGAAGTGTTCTAGTTACAACATAGAAACTTCAGCTCTAGAGCTGAAGTTTTGGGGCTACTAAACAAAAACTTCAGCTCTAGAGCTGAAGTGTTCTAGTTACAACATAGAAACTTCAGCTCTAGAGCTGAAGTTTTGGGGCTACTAAACAAAAACTTCAGCTCTAGAGCTGAAGTGTTCTAGTTACAACATAGAAACTTCAGCTCTAGAGCTGAAGTTTTGGGGCTACTAAACAAAAACTTCAGCTCTAGAGCTGAAGTGTTCTAGTTACAACATAGAAACTTCAGCTCTAGAGCTGAAGTTTTGGGGCTACTAAACAAAAACTTCAGCTCTAGAGCTGAAGTGTTCTAGTTACAACATAGAAACTTCAGCTCTAGAGCTGAAGTTTTGGGGCTACTAAACAAAAACTTCAGCTCTAGAGCTGAAGTGTTCTAGTTACAACATAGAAACTTCAGCTCTAGAGCTGAAGTTTTGGGGCTACTAAACAAAAACTTCAGCTCTAGAGCTGAAGTGTTCTAGTTACAACATAGAAACTTCAGCTCTAGAGCTGAAGTTTTGGGGCTACTAAACAAAAACTTCAGCTCTAGAGCTGAAGTGTTCTAGTTACAACATAGAAACTTCAGCTCTAGAGCTGAAGTTTTGGGGCTACTAAACAAAAACTTCAGCTCTAGAGCTGAAGTGTTCTAGTTACAACATAGAAACTTCAGCTCTAGAGCTGAAGTTTTGGGGCTACTAAACAAAAACTTCAGCTCTAGAGCTGAAGTGTTCTAGTTACAACATAGAAACTTCAGCTCTAGAGCTGAAGTTTTGGGGCTACTAAACAAAAACTTCAGCTCTAGAGCTGAAGTGTTCTAGTTACAACATAGAAACTTCAGCTCTAGAGCTGAAGTTTTGGGGCTACTAAACAAAAACTTCAGCTCTAGAGCTGAAGTGTTCTAGTTACAACATAGAAACTTCAGCTCTAGAGCTGAAGTTTTGGGGCTACTAAACAAAAACTTCAGCTCTAGAGCTGAAGTGTTCTAGTTACAACATAGAAACTTCAGCTCTAGAGCTGAAGTTTTGGGGCTACTAAACAAAAACTTCAGCTCTAGAGCTGAAGTGTTCTAGTTACAACATAGAAACTTCAGCTCTAGAGCTGAAGTTTTGGGGCTACTAAACAAAAACTTCAGCTCTAGAGCTGAAGTGTTCTAGTTACAACATAGAAACTTCAGCTCTAGAGCTGAAGTTTTGGGGCTACTAAACAAAAACTTCAGCTCTAGAGCTGAAGTGTTCTAGTTACAACATAGAAACTTCAGCTCTAGAGCTGAAGTTTTGGGGCTACTAAACAAAAACTTCAGCTCTAGAGCTGAAGTGTTCTAGTTACAACATAGAAACTTCAGCTCTAGAGCTGAAGTTTTGGGGCTACTAAACAAAAACTTCAGCTCTAGAGCTGAAGTGTTCTAGTTACAACATAGAAACTTCAGCTCTAGAGCTGAAGTTTTGGGGCTACTAAACAAAAACTTCAGCTCTAGAGCTGAAGTGTTCTAGTTACAACATAGAAACTTCAGCTCTAGAGCTGAAGTTTTGGGGCTACTAAACAAAAACTTCAGCTCTAGAGCTGAAGTGTTCTAGTTACAACATAGAAACTTCAGCTCTAGAGCTGAAGTTTTGGGGCTACTAAACAAAAACTTCAGCTCTAGAGCTGAAGTGTTCTAGTTACAACATAGAAACTTCAGCTCTAGAGCTGAAGTTTTTGTCTTTGTAACCGGAAAACTTCAGCTCTAGAGCTGAAGTTTGCCAGTTCTAAAATAAAAACTTCAGCTCTAGAGCTGAACTTGAGGCCCGGCTACTGAAATGCTGAAGTTTTGTGTGATTGCCTTTGCTACTTCAGCCCCGTGTGCTGAAGTTATGCGAAAAAGCGGGTACGCTTGCAATATTTTTTGCAAAGCGGACATAGGTTAAAATATGGCACAAAAAACGGGTATAAATGCAATTGCCCAAAAAAAAACTTGGCCAAACGGGCTATTAAACCCAAAATAGAGTTCCAACACGAAAGCTATTTTAAACCATTAAAATCGGTGACGCTAGGTTTTCGTTTTAATGACAATGAACGAAAATCTGAAAAAATAACACTGTAGAGTCCTTCTCAAGCTAATAGTAAAGAAATATATATATTCCCTCAGTGTAAAATATACACACACAGTGTATATTTTTTTGTATGTTATGTATAAAAAATAAATAAATTTTAAATACTTTAACGATTACCGAATATAAATAGTTTTAGTCGTGCGCAAAAAGTGAGCTTTTGCCCCATAAATTTGGACATTTACCTCTCCTTGTATTTGCAATTAACTACCCTCTTATCTTTATTCGATTTTATTAGTATTATTTTTCTCATTTAATCCATCACCATACAAGCAGCTACTAATAATAGCCAATCCCTCACTAGGGAAAAAACAAAGAGCTCACCTCCTTTTTCATGTACCAATTCTCCCTGTTGCTGTCTCTCCTTTTTCTTGACTTGTTCTTTTCAATCTTTTGTCTTTCCCTCATTGTAAAATAATTGAAAAACAAGAAGATAAAGAGTCATAGATTCACTCTCTTCTGCAGCCTGTTCTCTCTCTTTTATTTCATTTTTCTCCTCTCTCAAACCTAAAAACTAAGTACTTCTTGTAGCCTATTTCTTCCATTTTTCTCTTCCTACTCATTCTTTTACTTCTAAATATAACTGAGATTTTCCTTCTTTATTCTTTTCCCAACTTAAACTTTATAGTTCATTTGATTTTCTCAAGTTATATTAATTAAGAGGAAAAAATGCTACCATGGTTACTAACACTTTATTTAATTTCTCTTTAATTTTTCCTATCAAAGCCACAGTTATTGCCCTTTTCTTCTTTCTTGTTTTCTCTCCTTCCTATTGTTTATATCACAAATACAAACCCCAAGACTCTACTCAGGTAAATTCTCTTCTTAATTTTTCTCCTCCCCCTTCCCTCAAATATAAGTACAAGGTTCAGAGTCGAATTCAAATGTAGAGTTGGTTCATTCAGAATGAGTTTGATCTTATATAACTCTCGTCAAATTTCTCTTTAACATACTCATTTGCTCATTATTTTAGTTATTATAGCAGAATATTATTATAAGGAACATATTATAACGTAGCATGAAAATTGGCTTCATTAAAAAATATAGTGTAGCTTTTATAGTGAAGAATTATTATATGACGATATTGTTATTGATAGATTTGATAGTATTTAATTTTTTTTTTCATACGTATATATTTATAATTTGAGTCAAACACAATGATTTTAGTTGAACTGAGAATTCCCTCTAAATTATATAACAATTAACTTGCATGTATGCTTAATTCCCTCTATTTTTTTTAGGGTTTGTTAGTTGAAGAGAAAACAAGATTGGGTTCAACACCACCAAGTTGTTACAACAAGTGTAACCAATGCCACCCATGCATGGCGGTTCAAGTGCCAACGATACCGAGTCACCACCGAGTTGAACCGAGTCAAATCGGAGGTATGCCCATGGACTATTTTCAGTCACCTGGGACTAATAGGTACTCCAATTACAAACCATTGGAATGGAAATGTAGATGTGGTGACCACTTTTACAACCCGTAGCTCGGGTCGTTATTAGGTCAACCTGAGCGCACCTAAACTAATTTAGGCTGGTGAATTTTCAGATTTTTTTTTGAATTGTGTGATTTATAATTATTAACACGTGGATTCTATGTAATTTTCTTAATTTTTAGGAATTTTGGCCAATAAATTTGGTCCCCTAGTTGGGATTCTTGTAGAGGCAAGACATATTAAATGAGGCTGTTATAAGCATTTAGTATGGTGTACACATTGATATTCAATACACTGATGTTGTACAGAACCTTTTTATCAGTGCTGATTTTAATGTAGTAACAGAGTATGATTTTTAATTTTCGTACTTAAATTTTTTTTATTTAGTTCTTTGAATTTATTTCAGTACTGATGTAGTAGCCTTTGGATTCTGATTTTTATTCCTTTTTTCGATGGTACTTTCTCTTCTTGTGATAGGTATAGTCCTTACTTTCTTATCTTCTTGGGATTTTTTCCCCTATCTTTTCTCTCCTGTTTTGTCAATCTTGAAGAAACAGTCATATATGATACTCATTCCGTCCAATTTACGTGAAGGTATTCGAATGTTGAGATCAAACAAGTTGTTTCAACTATAATTTTTTCATGTCTTTTAAATATTTTTAGTTATAATTATGACTTATAATATTTTTACGTAGAAGGGAAGCATGGAGCAATGATAAAGTTGTCTTCGTGTAATTTATAAGTTATGAGTTCGAATCATGGAATAAGCTATTGATACTTATATTATGGCAGACTGCTTACATTACACCACCTTAGAGTACGACTCTTTTCTGAATCTTATGCGAATGTGGGATGCTCCGTGCACCGAATTGCTCTGTAATATTTTTTGCGTAGTTCAGATATTTATTTCAAAAGATTTAATGATTTTATGTTCAAATATAAGGTCAAAATTATGAAGTTTGAATATCGAAAAATAAAAAGTGTCATATAAATTTGGATATTGAAGAGTATATAGTTATGTAAGAATTACCAAGGAAAACCACATGGCTTAGTGCATGGAAAAGACAAGTCGAGGTTATACTGGCTAATTCAAAGGTGTTGTTTGTTTGACATTTGGGCTATTTTACTTTGACGGTGGATGACCATTATGCAGACAAGTAATTTTTTCTTATTAACATATTTAAAGGTTTAGTTAGACAAAAATAGGTTATAGACTCGATCAGCTTCAGGTTATTTTTGTGTTTGGACTAAAGAATTATTTTTAAAAATATTGTGACTTGTTACGTATAATATTTTGTATCAAAGATTTAAAGAAATTTAGACTTTTATACGGTCAGAAATAACATTTTTAAAAATTAATATTTTAAAGTAGATTAAAATATAAAATATATTAAAATTACGTGGAATTCAAAAGAAAATATGTAATATAATTTGAAGGGAACTCATTATGGGCCTGTAAGTCACTGAACCTTAAAATACTTCCAGACCCATTGAAATCCACCCTACCCAATTGAGTTGGGCATATCAATCACGGTCTAGCCAGTTATCGGATTAGTCATTCAAAAATAGTTAGCGTTTATTGAGTCAATGAAAAATAGCTATTATTTTGCTGCAAAAGAGACCGGTCTAGCATAATATACTAGAGTTCGATGCACTTGTGTATGAACTTCCAGCATATTATGCTGGAACTCCAACACACGGAAAGTTCCAGCATAATATACTGGAGATTTGAGCACTTGTGTATGAACATCTAGCATATTATACTGGACCGGTATACTTTGCTGGAGCTCCAGTATATTATGTTGGAGTTCTAGTGTACTTATGCTGGAACTCCATCATAATATACTGGCGTATTTTCCGGATTTGACAGTGTTTTTGCTCAGATTTATCTTTACGTGAAAAGTGGCTAAATTTCGATTACTTTTAAAACTGGATTATTTTTGAACGACCACTAGTAAATCTGACTATTTTTTAATTTCTAACCTTTTTGCCCCTGAACTATTATACTCGAAAAAATGTCAAAATGGCATGGCATAACTATTTTTACGGCTAGCTATCCAAAATTAACCACCATCGCTAATGTAATTAATTTCTAGTCATTTTAACTTAAAATATATAGATAATTGACATTTTTCCCTTCTTCTTTTAAACGTCCTGTTTAGTTAGTTTTCGTTTTTAAATCGCTTTTCGCTTTCTTGAGAACACTGCAAAGATTTCGCTTTCTTGAAAACACTTACTTCAAATCTCGTTCGGGTTAGGTCAATTCTTCAAATTTCGTATGGATCAGTATTGTTTTTACAGTACCGTTGTTAAATTTTGATTCTAATCGTTACTTCGTTTGTTTTAATTCTGATTTCGTTAATGTGAGCTTTTAAATTTTTGTGGCATTTTAACATCGACGGATTTTTAAAATTTTTTTTGTTTTGTTGTTCGACTTATTTCTGAAAATTTTGTCACTCTATTCTTAGTTTTATGTTGTAATCGTTGCGTAACTTGTTTTCATAAACTGTTCAAATATTTTGCAGTTGCAGTATATTAGGATGGATTTTAAGTAGTTTGTTGTTCAACTGCATTATGGATTGCTAGAGTTCTTGTCATAACTTGAAATCTTAACAATGAGCTAGACTTCATACTTTAAAATTCATTTACGATACATTACATTGGAAGTCATTGTATATTATGCTATTTTTTAATTGGTTTGTTGATTTCTACGCCAGTATAGTTTGCTAGAGTTATTTTCATATAATTCAAAAAAAAAATTCAGTATATTATATTCGAAGTCTGATCTCTAAGGCTTGGCGTCCAACATTTTATACTGGATGAGTATATTATAGTGGAGTCCTTTTTATTTCTGATAACTGATTTATATATATATTATGTATTTGAGTATGTTTTTCATTCTACTCCAGTATTTTGTATGGAGTTTTATTGTTTCTAATAAATTTGGTTCTAGTATATGTTATACCCCATTTTAATACGGGTCAAATTAGAGTATAACATATTGGTAAATCTGAAGCTTTAATGAAATAAAAGAGTCGCCACCTAATTATTTCAATGGTGAATTATGAGACCAATTTTAGCTAAATAATGCTTAAAATTAACTCTGTTTTTATGGTATGGTTAACTTAAGATTATGGATAAGGGTTCTAATTAATCTTATAGGGAAGGCTATTAAAGCACCCTATATGATCCGTTAATAACGGTTAACCGGCCAAACTTAGGTTAATTGATTGCACTAAATAATAAGTGTAAATACTCAAATATTAAATAGCCGACAGACTTTTAAATCATTCAAGAAACTCTAAAAATTTAGCCTTCTTTAAAAGGGTTAGAAATTGATGTCAAGTTAGTTTAGGACTTTAACAGCTACTGATTGTTTTGTTTGAAATCCATTAAACTTAGCTTTAAAAAAAAGTTTCTTGGTTAAAAATACACCAAAGACAAAAAAAGCTTAAGACTTTAGAAAAGAACTATTATTTTGGTTAGAAACTCAAATCTGGATACGTTACCAAGACCCTGGCAGACTCCAAATCCACGAGTGTTCATGGGTTAAAAAATAAAAAAAAAAGAAAAGGTCAAATCTTCATCATGTTAGTCCTATGTGATGAATGAGTACTTTATTTAGCAGAAATACTAAATAGTTAAATAAACTTAATTACCAAAACCCATGCTAAACATGAGATAAGCACAAATACAAATAAATCTGCCGTAATCAAGAAGTTAGACAACATGGATGTAAAGAAAAGATAGGAAAGATGCCATAGACGGCCCCAAGCGTTTCGCTTGTTTTTCTCGCTATCCTGTGCATTCTGAGAGTAAGGGATATGTTGACTCTATGTGTGAATATGGGCGAGTCTTGCATCAAGACTCCATGTCGCTCTATGTGCATATGCAAAAAAAGAGAACAAAACAAGAATTAGAGAAAAGAAAATCTGAAATGATTATGGCAACAAAAAGACACGAGATGAATCCGAAAAAAAAGTAAATGACTATATATGGCGAGTTTATGTATGCTAATAGGTTTTAGCCTTAAGTCTTAACACATTCTTTGAAATAATGTGAAAGGGAAGTATTTTCCATGTTCATTTGAGATCTGAAAGTCAAACTAGTTAAGCTAGCATATATATATATATATATATATATATATATACATCCTCTTTCTTGGTGGCAGAGAAATATGAAACTTCGTTAAAAATTATCTAAGCACATGCTATCTAACCTTTACACACTAAAGTTCATATATGAACTTTTCTTTTAACATAACTATTGGCACAGAGAGTCACAAAAAGAAGTTTTTCAATTCAACAAAGATACCTTATTTTTGAATAGCTAGACAAGTTTCTAACTCAAAACGAGTTTGCAATATGGAAGGGGATTTTAACTATCATGTCGTAGCAACTACCAGCTCTACAAAACCGTTTTCGAACATGAGAATTCTAACAAAAATGTGCTAGCCAAATCGACATTGAACCAGTGTTATATTTTATCACAGTTTCTTCACTTAAACACGTGAATGAGACATAACACATCCTAAATCCTGAAAAAAGAGATATATCACATGATTTCTAATACACAGCCAACAACTAAAATACTTAAACTCATGATTTCTAACATATAACCAGCAACTATAAATACTTAACACATGATTTATAATAAGAGACAAACACAAAATGACGGCTTGAATTAGGTGACATCGAAGACTAACAAGAAGCACTTTGAATGTCAGAAAATTGCTGTGAAACTAACAACGGTTTTTCACATTATGTGCAGAAACTTCAAACACGCTTAGAACACAGAATCGAAAAGAAAAATAAAGAGAGAAGAAGATCTACTGACCTTTTGGGGTGCAGCAAACAGGGGTGACTATCTCAGGCAATAAATCGCCAAAAAATCAAGAGTATTGCTAGGAGCAAACGGAGAAGTAAGAAAGCAAGCTAGAATTTTTTAGAAGAAGAACAATAAGTTTTAAGTGATCGAGACTGCTAGAAATCAGGTGATTTCCGTCCAAGAATCGAAAATATTTCCGACCGACATCGGTCGGAAATAAGAGTATTTGGTCGCAAAAGTCAACAAAAGTGATTGACCCAAAAAAAATAAACTTTCCGACCGATTTCGGTCGGTAAATTTGTCAAATATTTGGTCAACCTTGTATATAATGTAATAAATAATTATTTATTAAAATATTTCCGACCGAATTCGGTCGGAAACTAGTCAAATTTTTGGTTTATTTATTAAAAAAAATTCCAAATTGCATTTTGAATTTTTTGTTTACCGCGCAAGACAAAAACCGAAATAATTATAACTCAATATTTTCGACCGAATTCGATCGAAAACTGGTCAAATATTTGGTCAACCTTGTACATAGTATACAAAAATAATTATTTATTAAAATATTTCAAAGTTTCCGATCGAATTCGGTTGGAAATATGCTTATATATAAATTTAATTATATTGTGTGTGTAAATAAATAATATTTAATATAACTTATATATATAAGCTATATTCGATATACATACATATATATATATATATATATATATATATATAGTATCCTTAAGTAATGTTAGGTTTGATTCGACCGTAAATTGATAATTATATTACGTAGAAGTGTATTAGTGA
>MU666298.1:0-12765 GCA_026770625.1 Nicotiana glauca | reverse complement strand
TTCGAGTTCTTTCAATTGGGTTATGTCCCATTAGCTTATCATAACGTATTCCTTGTGGTTTTGTCCAGATTCTACACACGAGGAGGCTAATTTGAGAGGCAAGGGCATAGAAAGCTAGACTTTGACCGTCTTGAGGTGAGTAATGATTTTAAATGATGCTCTGAGGGTTTGAAACCCCGAATTGCACAACATACTGCTATGTTGAAATGTGACATGCATTGTATGACTAGCGCGGGGTCATTTACTATTGGGCATTGCGACTTGGTCCATCCTAGTTGATATTTTACCGCGTATTTGATAAAGATTTACTGTTTTTCACCATGATTTGGGCTTATTGCCATATTTGGGCTTCGTGCCAATTACTTGAAATCTTTTATGGATTTACATCACTATTTTCCTCCCTAATTGAAATATTATTTGAATTCAGTCCAAATGAATTATACTATTTCATGAACTCAGCTACATTTATACTCAACTTGAGATTTAAATGATATTTATAATGTTGTTTGAGCTGTGCACCATTGTTTTTCTGATGCCCAAGGGGCTTATGATTATTTTCTGGATTGATTGAGGCCGAGGGCCATATGTGAGGATATGTTGAGTGATGTGAGGAGGCTTCCAGGCCTCGAGTGTTATGTGAGGAGGCTTTTAAGCCTCAAGTGTGATGTGTGAAGGCTTTAAGGCCTTATGATATTGTTCTTGGGCTGTAGGAGCCCCTCCGGAGTCTATACACACCCCCAGTAAGCACAGGGTACCCAATTGAGTTGGGAGTGGGCCTGAGAGGCCGATTTTGTGTTTTTGTGAGTTGGGAGTGGGCCTGAGAGGCCGATGTGTGTTTTTGTGAGTTGGGAGCGAGCCCGAGAGGCTGATGTTGTGTGTTGGTGAGTTGGGAGTGAGACCGTGGGGCTGATACTGTGCTGAGGATTTGATATTAAGCCCGAGGGGCGAGTTTCTGGTTATTCTTTACTTGTTGAAATTAATTGTCTTCACTGTTTTCAAAGAGAATTATCTGTTACTCCACGGATTTGTTGTATAATTGATTTTACTGCTTGAAATAGCATCATTTGTGCCTTTATGGGATTTTATGCTTTCAGTCTTTATTTATTTTTATTACTCACTGAGTTGGAGTACTCACTTTACTCCCTGCACCTTGTGTGCAGATACAGGGATCCAGGAGGCATAGCTGAGTTTGTTGCTGCTGCCTAGTTCATCTGTCGGAGTCATCGAGGTAGCTGCCTGGCGTCCGCAGGACCCGATTTCTCCTCTTATCTTTCTTTACTTCCGCATCTAGACTTTCATATGTATAGGATGTTGCTCTGTTGTATTTAGAGGCTCTAACTCGTGACGCCAAATCTGATATGGGCCGTTTTGGATATTATTGTGGTTTTCGCACAGTTGTTATTACTATCAGACTCAGATTTTGCTTATTCGGTGTTTTTAAATTTAATAACTGATAAGGAGCTTTGTAAACTTGGGATTAAAATGTTCTAAAGGTCGGGCTTGCCTAATAAAGTGTTGGGCGCCATCACGATCGGGGCTTGGGGTCGTGACAAGGCGCCCCCAAGCCTTTTGCTTCTTTCTTTTTCTTGCAATCCGGTGCATTCTAAGGGGGATGACATGGAATGTGATGACTCCATGTTTGGTAGTGTTGAATTGCGAGAGTCTCGAATTAAGACTCCATTTTCTCCAAAGTGTATGACATACAAAGAAAAAAGGGAGTAAAATTTAGGAAAATAATTAATGAAGGTGATGCAAGTATTAAGATAAGAGTTGTACCACAACTACAATAGAGCAAGCTATTCGCATAAAACAGTTACAACAAAAAGCAATACTTAAAATATTTCTTAGATCAACTTGTAAATAATTTTACCAACCACAATCTAAACCTTTAACAGTATTAAGAAATTAGAGATAAGGACATGAACCACACCTGAAAGTGATGTGAACATGCTACTCTTCTCTTTAGGTCTGAATGCATACGTAATTGTAACAACTCGGCCAGTCCTTTTTGGAATTTATGCCCCGATCCCCCATTAACTGTTTCCCCTAAGTTCATTTCTACTATTTTGGTTTGTCGGGACGTTCGGTGTTAGGATTCGGAGTATTTTGGGACACTTAGTCCCTAAATGAGAGCTTAAGAGTTGAAAAATGGTCCGTATTTGAAACAGTGTGAAGACAACCTCAGAATGGAAATTTGATGGTTCTGTTAGCTCTGTTAGGTTATTTCGGGGTTGGGAGCGCATTCGGAATGTATTTTGGAGGTTCGTAGCTCATTTAGGCTTGAAATGCCGAAGTTTGAATTTTTGAAGTTTCCGGTCCGATAGCGAGTTTTTGATCCAAGGGTCGGATTTGGATTCTGGAAGTTGTTGTAGCTCCGTCATGTCATTTGGGATGTGTGTGCAAAATTTCAGGTCATTCGGACGAGGTTTGGTTAGGTTTTTGATCGAAAGCATATTTTGATAGAATTTGAAGTTCTTAGGCTTGCATCCTTGATTTAATCGGGTTTTCGGTATTGTTTGAGGTGTTTTGAGGATTGGTACAAGTTTGAATGAGGTATTAGGTGGTATTGGTGCTTTTAGTTGAGGTTCCGGGGGCTTCGGGATGATTTCGGATGGTTAGCGGGGTAAATTTCCAAGTTTGTTGCAGCTGGTATCTTTTTCTTCTGGTATTTACGCTTCTGCGGCTTGGGAATCGCAGAAGCGGAGCCGCAGAAGCGGCTTCTCCGTTGCAGAAGCGAGTTTGGGCTGTCTTCCAGGAAACCGCAGAAGCGGTAGTGCTTCCGTAGAAGCAGATCCGCTTCTGCGGGATGGGAACCGCAGAAGCGGAATCTGAAATTTTAAATGAAACCGCAGAAGCGGCCAGTGGTTCTCTTAAGCGGGACTGCAGTAGCGGTTCCTTGTCCGCGAAAGCGGAAACAATGTGCAGAAATAGAAAATTTGAGGGTTTAATTTCATAAGTTTGAAAACTCAATTTGAGCACGGGAGAAGGCAATTTCGAGTGGAGTTTGAAGAGAAAATCATTGGGTAACAACATTTCTTTGATCCTTTTTCATTATATTTCATCATTATATAGCTAAATACATCATTGGAATTCAAATTTAGGATCAAAACTTGGTAAATTTGGGGTAAAACTTCATAGACCAAACTATTGGGTTTTGAGGGGGCATTTGACCTCTGATTTGGGAGATTTTTATATGGTTAGACTCATGAGAGTTCGAGGGTTCTGAAAATGTGAAAATTATTCAATTCCGAGACATTGGCTGGAGGAGCGTTTTGGTCATTTTACCTATTTTCGTGCCCTAGCTTTAATTTTAATAGTGGAATCAGTTGTTTGCAATATTATTTACGATATGTAATTGAATTGAATAGATTTGGGCCATTTGGAGTCGGATACTCGTTGCAAAGGCGTGGTTTCTATTGATATTGAGCCGGTTCGAAGTAAGTGGCTTGTCTAACCTTGTGTGGGGGGCCTTTCCCCTTAGGATTGTTACTTGATGTTTGAGTGCCTAGTGCGTGAGGTGACGAGCGCGTACTTGAGCCGATTGATGAAATCCCGTTTTTATTTAAGCTATGGAAATTTAGTTCTTATTCGTATTTGCGTTATTCTATTTGAAGTTATGACTTGTGCTAGGTTAGTAAAAGCATGTTAGCTGATTTGGCTGTCTAATTGCTTAAGTTGTTTTGACTGCGCTACGTGATGCATGCTAGGATAGTTCTATCTGTTGTTTATTTTTCGTACTTCATTTCTTGGTTTGTTTCTGGCTGTGGTTGCGCATTTACATTGGGACTGCGGGTTCGATTCCCTATATATCCCCCTGCACTTTTTCTTTGGGACTGCGGGTTAGATTCCCAATAGATCCCCCTGCACTTTTACTTTGGGACTGCGGGTTAGATTCTCGATAGATCCCCCCCTGCACTTTTACTTTGGGACTGCGGGTTAGATTCCCGATAGATCCCCTTGCGTATTGGTACATGAGTTGGACTACGGGACGGTATCCCGGGAGATCCACTAGGCAGTTGAGGAAAGGGCTACAGGACGGTATCCTGGGAGACTCTCATTGGTATCAATGACATTGTACTGTGTTTACTCTGTGTTTAATCTGTCTTTGTAGATGCTATTGTTTCATTGACATGTCTTATTTCACGCCGTATTTATTATTTCAGTTAGATTATTATACTGTTAATTATTATTATTATTATGATATTTTACCTCAGTAGGGCCCTGACCTTCCTCGTCACTACCCAACCGAGGTTAGACTTAGCACTTACTGAGTACCGCTGTGGTGTACTCATGCCCTTCCTGTGCATGTTTTTCATGTGCAGATCATACAGGTACCTCTACTCAGGCGCACTATCCTTGAGGCAAGGAGACATACTGAGACTTCGAGGTATATCTGTAGTGTCTGCAGACCGAAGAGTCTTCTTCCTTATTCTAGTCGTAGAGCTGTTATCCTATCATATTTTGATGTAGTTATTCTGGAGGTTAGATTACTTATTGGAATTCTATTAGCCTGTGTTTCCCGTGAGTTTCCGGGTTTTGGGATTTGGTTGTAGACTTCTGCATATTCTTAGAGTTGTATAGGCCGGACGGCCTTATACTCAGTTGTTATTTTTCATATGTCCAGTTTTAATTGGTTTTTCCGAAAATATTATATCTTTTCTGCAATACTTGTCTTACCTGGTCGTGGGGACTAGGTGCCATCACGACATATTCACGATTGGTGGCGTACTTATGAGTTGGACAGTTCAGTCCAGTCTTTCTCACTGACTTGGACCCGGTTCTCAGACATGTTTATAAGGGAGTTTGTTCCCTAGAGCCTCAGGGATCCATGGCGCGCGGAGTTTGAGCATTTGCGCCAGGGTGCTATGACAGTCTCAGAGTATGCCATTCGTTATACCAGGTTGGATAGACATGCACCAGCTTTGGTTGCCACAGTTCTGGAGAGAGTTCGAAGGTTTATTGAGGGTCTTATTCCGCCCATCCGGTCCAGCATGGCTCGAGAGTTAGAGATAGATATTCCTTACCAGCAGGTAGTGAGCATTGCTAGGAGGATTGAGGGTATGCTCGCCAAGGAGCGAGGGGAGAGGGAGGCTAAGAGGTCTTGAGAGTCGGGTCACTACTCTGGTGCCCGTACCCCTTTATCCGGTCATTATGGTAGGGGTTATTCTGGTCGCCCTGTACATTCAGCCTTGCCAGCAGCCGGTAGTAATCCAGCTCCGCCTGTACCTTAGGAGCCTTATTACGCACCTCCAGTTTCTAGCGCACCTCCTGCGCGGGGTGCTTCAAGAGGTCAGTCCAGCAGACGTAGCTCCAGTCAGTCACAGCCACCACGTCCTCCCAGATCTTGTTTCGAATGTGGCGATACACGTCACATGGTTAGGGACTGCCCCAGACTTGGTAGGGATGCATCTTCACAGACTGCTCAGCCACAGTGTGCTTCTCAGAGTTCTCAGGCTATGGTTCCAGCTCCCACTACTACCCTACCTGCCCAGCCAGCCAGGGGCGGAGGCCGAGAGGTAGGGGTCGCCCTCATGAGAGTGGTCGGGCCAGATATTATTGCATTCCTGATCGTACAGAGGCGGTTGCCTCCGATTCTGTCATCACAGGTATTATTCTGGTTGTCACAGAGAGGCATCGGTTCTATTCGATCCAGGCTCTACTTATTCATATGTGTCCTCTTATTTTGCTTCGCATTTGGGTGTGCCTCGGGATTCTTTGAGTGCCCTCGTTTATGTTTCTACTCCTATGGGAGATTCTCTTGTTGTGGACCGCATTTATCGGTCATGTCTGGTTACTATTTGTGGGTTTGAGACCAAGACAGATCTATTATTACTCGGTATGGTTGACTTTGATATTATTCTGGGCATGGACTGGTTGTCGCCCCATCATGCTATTCTTGACTGTCACGCTAAGAACGTGATGCTGGCTATGCTAGGTGTTCCACATATTGAGTGGAGTGGTACTTTAGATCATACTCCCAGCAGAGTTATCTCTTTCCTTAAAGCTCAGCGTATGGTTGAGAAGGGGTGTGTCGCGTATTTAGCTTATGTGAGAGATGTCGGTGTTGACACCCAATCTGTTGATCAGTTCTAGTGGTACGGGATTTTCCCGTTGTGTTTCCAGATGATCTTCCGGGCATGCCGCCCGATAGAGATATCGATTTTGGCATTGATCTGTTGCCAGGCACTCAGCCCATTTCTATTCCTCCGTATCGCATGGCTCCTCCTGAGTTGAAGGAGTTGAAGGATCAATTGCAGGAATTGCTGGGTAAGGGTTTTATCCGACCCATGTTTCTCCATGGGGTGCTCCTGTCTTGTTTGTGAAGAAAAAGGATGGTTCTATGCGTATGTGCATTGATTATCGCCAGTTGAACAAAGTTACAGTGAAAAATCGATATCCTTTACCTCGTATTGATGATTTGTTTGACCAGCTTCAGGGCGCACATGTGTTTTCCAAGATTGATTTGTGCTCAGGTTATCATCAGTTGAAGATTCGGGAGCCAAATATCCCGAAGACTGCTTTCAGGACTCGGTATGGTCATTACAAGTTCCTTGTTATGTCTTTTGGGCTGACTAATGCCCCAGCAGCTTTTATGCATTTGATGCACAGTGCATTCAGGCCATATCTTGACTAATTCGTTATCGTTTTTATTGATGATATTCTGGTATATTCCTGGAGTCAGGAAGATCATGAGCAGCACCTAAGGACAGTGCTTCAGACTCTGAGAGAGAAGAAATTATATGCAAAGTTCTCAAAATGTGAGTTCTGGCTGAATTCTGTGGCATTCCTAGGTCATGTGGTATCGAGTGAGGGCATTCGAGTGGATCTGAGGAAAGTGGAGGCCATGCACAGTTGGCCCATGCTCTCCTTAGCTACAGAGATTCGCAGTTTACTTGGCTTGGCGGGTTATTACCGTCACTTTGTGGAGGGGTTTTCATTGATTGCAGCCTCTATAACTAGATTGACTCAAAAGGGGGCCCCATTTTTGTGGACAGAGGAGTGTGAGGCGAGCTTCCAAAAGCTCAAGACAGCTTTGACTTCAGCCCCAATCTTGATTGTGCCTACTTGTTCGCGGCCTTATACAGTTTATTGTAATGCCTCACGGGTTGGACTCTGAGCGGTGTTGATGCAGGATGGTAGGGTGATTGCCTACACGTCAAGATAGTCTTAGGTGCATGAAAAGAACTACCTTGTCCACGATCTTGAGTTAGCTGCTATTGTTCATGCCTTGAAGATCTGGCGTCATTATTTGCACGGGGTGCCTTGTGAGATCTATACTGACCATCGGAGTTTGCAGCACTTGCTTAAGCATGACCTGAATATGCGTCAGAGGAGATGGTTAGAGTTGTTAAAGGATTATGATATTACTATTATTTATCACCCAAGCAAGGCCAATGTAGTAGCCGATGCCTTGAGTCACCGGGCGGAAGAGTTTGTGGAGTTTGGCATATTTACCAGCCTCAGAGAGATCTATGGCGATGGATGTTCAGGCCTTAGCCAGCCAGTTCGTGAGATTGGACCTTTCGGAGCCCAGTCGGGTTCTAGCCTGTGTGGTTTCTCGATCTTCCCTATTTGATCGTATCAGGGAGCGGCAGTATGATGACCCTCACTTGCTTGTTCTTAAGGACAGAGTTCGGCGTGGTGATGCCAGGGATGTGACCATCGGGGATGATNACCATGAACTTCGTATCTGGACTCCCACGGACCGTGAAGAAGTTTGATTCTATTTGGGTCATTATGGATCGGCTGACCAAGTCCGCTCATTTCATACCTGTGTGTGCCACTTATTCATCGGAGCGGTTGGCGGAGATTTATATCAGGGAGATCATCCGTTTGCATGGTATTCCAGTTTCTATCATCTCAGACAGAAGTACTCAGTTTACATCGTGGTTCTGGAGAGGCGTGCAGCAGGAGTTAGGCACTCGGGTGGAGTTGAGCACGCCATTTCACCCCCAAACAGACGGACAGTCCGAGCGCGCTATTTAGATTCTGGAGGATATGCTCCGTGCGTGCGTGATTGAGTTTGGAGGGTCATGGGATCATTTCATTCCACTGGCGGAGTTTGCTTATAACAACAGTTATCAGTCCAGCATTCAGATGGCGCCGTATGATGCTTTTATATAGTAGGAGGTGTAGATCTCTAGTGGGTTGGTTTGAGCCGGGTGAGGCCAGGCTATTGGGCACAAAGATGGTTTAGGATGCAATGGAGAAGGTTAAGGTGATTCAGGATAGACTCCGTGCAGCTCAGTCCAGACAGAAGAGTTACGCGGACAAGAAGGTTCGTGATATTGCATATATGGTAAGTTAGCGGGTTCTGCTTCAGGTCTCGCCTATGAAGGGCGTCATGAGGTTTGGAAAGAAAGGAAGTTGAATCCGAGGTTTATTGGGCCTTTTGAGATCTTGAGGTGAGTTGGGGAGATTGCTTATGAGCTTGCCTTACCTCCCAGCCTAGCCGGAGTTCATCCGGTATTTCATGTTTCGATGCTCCGGAGATATCACGGTGATCCGTCGTACGTGTTGGATTTCAGTTCAGTCCAGTTGGACAAGGATCTATCCTATGTTGAGGAGCTAGTGGCCATTTTGGACAGGCAGATCAGGAAGTTTAGGTCAAAGAACATTGCTTCAATGAAGATCTAGTGGCGGGGTCAGCCGGCAGAGGAGGCGACTTGGGAGACCGAGCAGGATATGCGCAGCTAGTACCCTCATCTTTTTGCTACTTCAGGTATGTTCTCTAAGCTCGTTCGAGGACGAACGAATGTTTAACTGTAGGAGGATGTAATGACTCGGCCGGTCATTTTTGGAATTCACGCCTCGATCCCCCATTAATTGCTTCCCCTAAGTTCATTTCTGCTATTTTGGTTTGTCGGGACGTTCGGTGTTAGGATTCGGAGTGTTTTGGGACACTTAGTCCCTAAATGAGAGCTTAAGAGTTGAAAAATGGTCCATATTCGGAACAGTGTGAAAAAGACCTCGGTATGGAAATTCGATTGTTCCGTTAGCTCCGTTAGGTGATTTTGGGGTTGGGAGCGCGTTCGAAATGTATTTTGGAGGTTCGTAGCTCATTTAGTCTTGAAATGCCGAAGTTCGAATTTTCGAAGTTTCCGGTCCGATAGCGAGTTTTTGATCCTAGGGTTGGATTTAGATTCTGGAAGTTGCTGTAGCTCCATCATGTTATTTGGGATGTGTGTGCAAAATTTCAGGTCATTCGGACGAGGTTTGGTTAGGTTTTTTATCGAAAGCGTATTTTGATAGAATTTGAAGTTCTTAGGCTTGAATCCTTGATTTAATCGGGTTTCCGGTGTTGTTTGAGGTGTTTTGAGGATTGGTACAAGTTTGAATGAGGTATTAGGTGGTATTGGTGCTTTTGGTTGAGGTTTCGGGGGCCTCGGGATGATTTCGGATGGTTAACGGGGTAAATTTCCAAGTTTGTTGCAACTGGTATCTTTTTCTTCTGGTATTTCCGCTTCTGCGGCTTGGGAACCACAGAAGCGGAGCCGCAGTGTCACGAACCGGATTTCCCACCATCGGGAGTCGTGATGGCGCCTACTAACGGAGCTAGGCCAGCCAATCTTTAAACATTCTCCGATAAATCTCAAAAATATAAATAAACGGAAATCAATTAAACAAGTGCGGAAGACTTTAAACTAAATAAAAATGAAACCAAAAATGCGGAAGTTTGAAACATATCTCTACCCAGAACCTGGTGTCACTAGCTCACGAACTTCTAAGATTCACTAAATACAACCGTCTGAAAGAAATCATAACAGTCTGTTTCAATACAAGAGTTAACAAACTGAATAAAGATGGAAGAGACTCCGGGCCTGCGGACGTCAGCAAGGCTACCTCAAGAGTCCCTGGACTGAAGGTCTGCTCCCGATCTAATAGTGCTGCGGTCCAAAAGCTGCGTCCTGATCTGTGCAAAAGAAATGCATAGATGTAGCATCAGCACAACCGAGCCCATGTGCTGGTAAGTGCCTGGCCTAACCCCGGCGAGGTAGTGACGAGGCTAGACAGGACCTACCACAATTAACATGTACAAATATATGTGCAATAACAGGAAAATACACTATTTTAAGCATTAAAAAGGGTGGGGGGAAACATGCTGTGGGGAACTACAGTCTAGATATATAGGAACCAACGGTAAAGAAATGAATCTAAACAATAACAACTGATAAGTAAAAACACAGGAAGTCTCTATATACGAACACAATACACTCAGTCCATACTCCGTTGCGGCGCGCAACCCGATCCTCAACAGATATCTCAGTTGCGGTGTGCAACCCGATCCTCAACAATCAATACCGTTGCGGCGTGCAACCCGATCCTCAATATTCATCAATACCGTTGCGGCGTGCAACCCGATCCTCAACATTTAATACCAAGAACTCACCCAAACAACAACTGCAACTCAAGTGCGAGGGGAGTAACAACAATCACAAGAAAATCCCGGCAAGGGAACGCAAATAACAATTCAATCATCCCGGCAAGGGAGAATACAATAAATACACACGTCCCGGCAAGGGACTAATCGCTACACGATCCACTTTTAATCACATATTTCTCGAGTAACAATTTCTAGTCCGAGCCAATGCTCCAAAAGCCAAACCAATCACAAACCTTCCTCAACTATTCACATTATATTATGCTTATCAACCCAAGTAAGAAAGATGTACCATTAAATCCGAATCCAACACATATAAGACTCACGGTCATGCTAGACTCTGGTGCATAGATAACCGTCACTATGCCTATACACCATACTCCACATTTAGCAAGTAGCAATTAATACCCTAATCCTAATCTCTCAAGCCAAAGTTAGAAAAAACACTTACCTCTGTCCAAAAATAGCAATCAAGGCTCTAAAACCGCCTTTTCTTTAGAATCCAACTCCGAAACAATGATATCTAGGCACAATTTAGTTCAATAGTATCAATAGGAGCTCAAAAATATAATCCCATAATCTAGAAATAAAATTCCCATCATTCTTCCAAAAATACCAAAATCCGACACCAGGCCTACATTGTCCAAACTCATGGCCCGGACCAAAATCCAATCACCCATAACTCTACGAGTTCAAATATGCAATTTGTTTCAAGATTCGAGCCCAAATTGAAGTTGAATCACCCAAAATTCCCAAAGCCCTAACCCTACCCAACACCCCCATTTCCTACTTTGATTTCATGATTTAGGGCTAGGAAATTTATGATTAATGAAAGAAATTAAGTGGGAAAGAAGTTAAGAATACTTACCCAAGAGATTATGGAGAAAGAAGAGCTTGAAAATCGCCTATGGGGTGTTTAAGGGAGGAGCTCGTGTGAAGAAATGGCCAATTCCCGAAGTGGGTTCTATTTTTAAGCTTTAAAAATCACTGGGCATTGTGCTATGCGTTCGCAACAGTGGGTCGCGTTCGCATTGAGTTGGGGACAGACGGGCATCGCGTTCGCGATGCTGTAACGCGGACGCGGAGGGTTAAGTCTTCTAAGGGCCTGGGTTGTTCTATGCGAACGCATGGTAGTCAAGCGAACGCGAAGGAGGAGAAGTGCAAGGCATCGCGTTCGCGAAAGCTGGGTGCAAACGCGTAGAAGGAAACTTTCCCAGGGTCAACTAAAGCTATGCGAACGCGGGACTTCTATGCGTTCGCATAGACCAATGGGTATGTGTAAAAATTGCAGAATTTCTGATGTGATTTCTAAGTGCAAAACTACTCCGAACCACCTCCGAATCACTCCCGAGCCCTCGGGGCTCCCAACCAAACACACACACTAACTCAATAACATCCTACGAACTTAATCGAGCGATCAAATCTCTATAACATCAAAATCAAAGAATCAAACCTCAAAATCATCATTTTTTTTAGTTCAAGTTCATAAACTTCCAACTTTAGATATTTAGGTCCGAAACACGTCAAACGACGTTCGATTTCAACCAAATTTCACAGAAAGCTCTTAATGTATATTTAAGACCTGTACCGGGCGTTGGAACCAAAATACGAGCCCGATACCTATATTTTCTAACTCATTTTTATTTCTATTTTTCCTTAATAATTCCAGAAAATAATTTAACAGAAAAATTCTTTTACTCGGGTTTTGGACCTCGGATTTCGAATCTGGGCACATGCCCGAGTCCCATATTTTTCTACGGACCTCCTGGGACCGTCACATCACGGGTCCGGGTCCGGATCCGTTTACCCAAAATATTGACCAAAGTTAACTATATCAATATTAATATCAAAATTCTTTAATTTTTTCATATAAGTCACATATTTTAATATAAAAACTTTTCGGCTTCGCGCCCGGACTATGCACGCAAATTGAGGTAACCAAAAGTGAGGTTTCCAAGGCCTCAGAAGTGCGGAAAAAGGGAGAAATATGGTGATGATNGAAAGAAGTACCTGAGTCAGGAAATAGATGAGGGTAACGGCTCTGCATATCAGACTCGGACTCCCAGGTCGATGCCTCAGGAGGCTGACCTCTCCACTGAACACGCACTGAAGGAAAACTCTTCAACCTCATCTGTCGAACCTGCCGATCTAGAATAGCTACCGGCTCCTGTAAGCATGTGATTTTTGCCCTACATGAAGATAACTCCTAAAAATAGACTAAAATAATTTTAATTAATTTTTAGGTATTTTTTTCTTTATTTAGTTGCATGGCATGCATTTTTAACATTTTAAAAAAAATCATAGAAAAAAAAACCATAAAAATATCACATTTTAATTTCAAGCCACCTTAGGTTTAATTTGCATTTAAGAATTAATTACATTGA
>MU666296.1:37083-57485 GCA_026770625.1 Nicotiana glauca | reverse complement strand
TGGTTTCAAGGTTCCCAAATTTGAAAAGTACGATGGACATGGAGACCTCATAGCCCACCTGAAAAGGTATTGCAAACAATTGAGAGGTGTGGGATGAAATGAAGAATTGCTTATAGCTTATTTTGGGGAAAGACTCTCGGGAGTAGCATCTGAATGGTTTTTGGATCAAGACACATCTTGCTGGTACGTCTGGGATGACATGGCACGAGCCTTTGTCAAACTGTTTCAATACAATACCGACATCGCCCCAGAACACATTTCCCTTTCTAACCTGAAAAAGAAACCAACTGAAAGTTTCAGGGAATATTCCATCAAATGGAGAGAGCAGGCAGCTAGAGTTAAGCCTCCCATGGATGACCACGAGTTAATCACTGTCTTTTTACAGGCTCAAGAGCCAGATTATTTTCAATACATAACGTCCGCAGTGGGTAAATCCTTCCCAGAAGCAATCAAAATGGAGAAATGGTGGAGAACGGTCTTAAGACAGGCAGAATTAGAAGTCAAACAGCTCTCAAAGCTGCAACTCAGGTTGTCCAAATTGAATCTGGTATCACAAATGAGAGGGATGAAGAAATCATGATGATATCAGGGTCGAGAAGAGGTCCTAGGAGAACATCTCGAAGGTATGTGCAGCCTTATCAGGTTTTCCATGATCCCTCCCCCTCCCCCCCGAGCATACTACCCACCTCAGAACCCCCATACTCTGTCAATCCTTCCCAGTATGTTGCCCAGCCATCAAATCACCCAAGAAAGCAAGCACGAGTATCACAAAATGTCCACCAGCCTCCGTAAAATTTTTAATTACCTTATAACCCACATCCAAGCCAGGGGTATAGTAGGGAACAAAAGTTGAAATATAGTTTTAGACCAATAGGAGAGTCCTATGCAAGCTTATTTTAGAAGTTAAAACAACATGACATGATTGCACCTATTCCTCCAAATCAGGTGGACCGACGTGCGAGAAGCTTTGACTCATCTAAAAGGTGTGAATACCACTCCAATGCTATGGGGCACAATGTGGAAAATTGTCGGGATTTGAAAAGAGAAATATAAAGGATGATCCAAGAAAATTTGATTCAAGACAGTGGCACCCAGAATATCACGATGCATCCCTTAAATGAGGAGGCACACTTGGTGGGGATGATGCCCGGTGACATGGGGTATGAGAATCCTCTTGGGAACTTGTTGACTGAAGTTGAAAATACAGATGCAGATACTGGTCATGGCAATATGGATGCGAAGCTTAGTGGCTAAGATGCCGTACTTGGTAATTGGAAAGACGCTCCATTCCTAGGTCAGCCGGGGAGGAGCTTTGGTGGTCCATTTTGCTGTCATTTCTACTGCCCGGGTTATTTGTAGGGTTGTAATCCGGATTTTGTCTTGTGATCAAACCCTCTTATCCTTTCATTTTTGTCTAGTGTGTTTAGTCGTAGTGGTTTGTTAGGGTTGTCCAGGTCTGTTTCAATTCATTCTAGGGTTGTACTCCAGTTTGTTTTATTTTATTTTGCTATTCGAACTATTTCATCATTTGTCTAATGCAAATTCCGATCTTTTGTTACCCCCGATCATTTTCTTTGTTTATTTCTTTTCTATCCTTTTGTTTTGTCTTTTGTCTAATGCTGGTTCTAGTGACATGACATGCATGCATAAATCTCAGTCGGATCTTTAAAAGCTACGTTGGTCGGGAAGCAATGAGACCCTTTTGAAAACAATAAGGGCACTTGAGGAAATAAGAACAGATTGGGATGTTTTGAGATTGTTTGACGCCCGAACCATGTGAAACTGGGGCAAGTAAAACATAAAAATCCCCGAAAAAGCAAGTTGGCCAAATTGACAGGGGGCCGGTCGTAGTAATAAGAGTAAAGAGTGTTGCCGAATGGCACATTATATCTGACAGATGTAGAAGGAAAATGTGTGGAAATGACCATCAATTTCGATACGGTCAAGAGATGATGTGCATGGTTTCTTTATTTCGATTGTACTTGTTTGTATTTGGCATATTTTGAAGTTTGAAATTACGAAGGAGTTTTGTTCTGCTATCTAAACACTTTACGCTTTTGTCACCCTCTTTGAGCCTTATTTGTTTTCTTTCATACCCCTCTTTCGGAATCAACGGCATAATTAAAGAAATGCAAGTGCCGGAGATACGCAAATGGAAAAAGAAGGAAAAAGAAAAAAAGAAAGAAAAGAAAAGAAGAGAAAAGAAAAGAAAAAGCACAAAAAAAAGAGAAAAAAAAAAGAAAAGAAATGAAAAGAAGGAAAAGAAAAGTGGAAGAAAAGAAAGATCGCAACAATGAAGTAGTTCTATGGCCTGAACTACGTTTGACTTGATCCCGAAAGGGTACGTAGGCAGCCTCTCTCTGAGGTTCAGTCACACCAAAACAAAAATCCAAAAGGCCCCAAGAAGAAAACTGGGGCAGGAGTTGTGGTTGTTGTGAAAGATCGAATTCCGAAAGTTGTAGTTTTAACCCCATTTTGAATTGTTTTGAGCCTTTTATACCTTTCTTTCTAACCCCATCCAAAATTCACATTACAGTCCAAAGAAAGACCTTCCGATCAGTCTTTGAGAAATGCCAAGTCAAGCAGGTAAGGGTAATTCATGTCAGGGGCAACACTCCGGTCCAAGCAAGGAAAATAAAAATGAGAGAGTCGGATTGATGAAAACACTCACGGGTATCGCAAAGCGATGGAAGTTGAGATAAATAAAAATGAGAGAGTCTTATTGGTGAAAACCTTCACAGGCACCTTGAGGCAACGGTAAGTTGAGGGAAAGAACAAATGAGAGAGGTTTGATGGTGAAAACCCTTTGGGCACTACAAGCCGAATAAGGAATGCGAATCAAATTAGATAAGCGGAGCATTGAAACCCAGTTTCATGGCGAAAAGGTACAACAAGAGCTGAAAATCAAGTTTGATTGACAGAATAACTATATGTGCATGTCATGGTCATTAGAGTTAGTATACTCATCTGATAGGTCTCTACTTCGTAGTTTTCTCTTTTACGAATCATCTTTTTCCTTTGCCTTTCATTTTGTTCCTCTGTTTTGTTCATTTCCCCTTTCTGAGTCTTTTTAGTCATAACAAGTGAGAAATGATTTTAAAATTTGCCACCAGCTTTCCAATTGCACAAAATGGGGTCTGGCTAGCATATCAAAGCATCACAAGTCAAGAAAAACAACAAGAGCATTGAGCTGGTAATAATCAACATGCTTTGGGGTGAGGCACAAGGATTGGTTAAAGTCAGTACAGAAACAGTGCAACAAACAGAAGGTATAGGGTTTTGAATATGTGTGTTCTGTGATAAGGATGACAGCGAAAGTGGTTAGGCCGGAAACAAGCGGGGTTTTCAAATGGAAATGAAAGTTATCGGCAAGTAAGGGAGCAACAGATCTCCGGGCCAAGGCCATCAGATAAGCCAGGAAACAACAACATTCCGTGGGGGGCAATGAACGTAATTTGGGAATTCATGTAAGACTTAAAGATCAGGAATATGCCAGCTCACGAGCAATGACCCAAAAAGAAGATATTGGACCTAAATGGGAAAAAAGGGTATTTCGGTGACACGGATAACGGGGGAAGTGGTTAATCAGTAAACATGATGGATCTTCAAGAAGAATCAGTTGTCATAGAAAACATATGGGGTCAGATAAGAAGACTAGAAGTCGTCAAGAAGGGCAAAAGTTATCAGCCAAGTTTCAAAGATGGTCGGACAACGCAAAGCATGGAAAGAAGAAAAGGAAAGCCATCCCAGCGGGAGTACCACAACCAACCACTGCATTTTTTAAACTGACAGATTTTTTTTTGATTTGAAACAGGGGCATGGAAATGTTATTGATAGCAGAAAGATATGCTACAGGAGGATTATCAAACTGGGGCTGAAAATTTTCTGTCGTGTTGAAAATTTTCTTAAAGAAGAACATGAAGGTCAATACAAGTGTTTTTAAAAAAAGGAAAAGAGAGGGAAGTAGTTTTCAGGGAAAGAAACACCAGTTTTAAGAAAAGTAATTTTCGGAGGATTGAAACGCTAGTTTTAGGGAAGTGGTTCTGAAGGAGGACAATTCAAATTAGAAGGGAGATAAAACAAGTTTCGGAGGAAAATAAGATAAAAAAATCTTAGTCTGTTGAAACTTTCTCCTAAGATAAAAATCTTAGTCTGGTGAATTTTTCACCTAAGATAAAGAAATCTTAGTCTGTTGAATCTTTCTCCTAAGATAAAAATCTTAGTCTGATGAATTTTTTACCTAAGATAAAGGTAGAAGTGGCATTTGCGAACATACTAGATACAGTCTGTTTTCATAGTCATCCAAAAATACCCTGCTCGGAGTATCTTCATTGCTGAGACAATACCATTCATGTGCAGCCCGAAGGTCCCTGCGTGCACTTCGTCCAATAGTCTGGATGCTTCTTTTGCTTCAACACACCTTAGTAAACCCAAATCGGGAGTCCTCCTGTACAAGATTCCTTCGCTGTGAAAGACATTGTTAGATAACCTCCGAAGTGTGCGCTTCTGAGTAGTGCTGGCAAGTTCTAGATATTTTCCTATTGTCAAGTTTTCCTTGATGTTATGGAACCATGGTTTTTCATCTGCTTCTTCCTCAACGTGAGCACAATAAGCCGGCTGATCATAAATCTTTAATGGGATGGGATCAATGAAATTCGTGTCTGGATGCTGGATCCTGGATGATAAAGTAGCTATCTCTACATTTTCCTCATCCATCCATATCTGATGATACCCAGCAAAACAATTAAAAAAAGATAGCAACTCATGCTTGGCCCAGTTGTCGATAAGAATATGTATGTTCGGTAAGGGGAAGTCATCTTTGGGACTGGCCTGGTTAAAATCCCGGTAGTCGACACAGACTCTAACCTTCCCATCATTCTTTGGTACCGGCACGATGTTGGCTAACCATGTTGGATATTCCGCTACTCTCAGAACCTTGGCTTTGACTTGCTTGGTAACCTCTTCCTTGATTTTCAAACTCATATCGGGTTTGAATTTCCTGAGCTTCTGCTTCACCGGCGAACATGTTTGGTCTGTTGGCAATTTGTGAGGTATAATAGATGTACTGAGACAAGTCATATCATCATACGACCAGGTAAGTATGTCCTTATATTTACTTAAGAACTCCGTGTACTCCTTCTTTTCTGATGGTGACCGGTGAACACTGATGCGCTTCTCTTTGACATTTTCTGTATCTCCCAAATTAATGACCTCAATTTAGTCCAAGTTAGACTTAGGCCTATTCTCAAAATTCTCAACTTCTCTGATGACCTCTTCTGGTATATCATCCTCTTCTAAATCTATATCCGTTTGTTGCATTGTTTTGTTGCAAGTCACAATCGGTTATTTATCGTAAAAGTAAGTAATAGTAATGTTGTGTAAATAGAGTAAATGATAGAGAAAATAATAAGAGTGAGATATATGATAAACTGAAATGCTTTGATTAAATTCATAATTATTTGGTACATCGGAGCTCTTTTCAAAATTAAAGACAATGCAAAAAGAAAATCAACCAGTAAAAAGTAAAATGAGATGCATGGCGCTTTTGTTTAGCCTTGCTACCCCGAAGCTTTCCGGGCCCTGGTAGTTCTGATTGACCAATTGCTGAGGCGTTCTCCTCGGTTCACAGCTTGTATGGAAGGTCCTTCCTCCCCTTCCTCCTCGAAAATAACACATCAGTCCATATCATCATCCTCCAGAAACAGATTCTTAATGGTTGCCAATGCTTCATCTTCATCTGACCTATATACAGTATCTGCCGGTTGGAAAGTCTGCTCCAGGCGAGGTATTAGATGCTCCAGTCGATAGTAAGGGCCGCGCCATGGTGGAGACTAGTCATCGAACTCCTTCCAAGTGTATTCATACCCCAAACCAAATGTAGTACCATATTTCTTCAGCTTGATGGGTTTGGTGATTCCCTGGAGGTTTTTGCCGAGTCCCTTTCCAGGTTCGTACCCATACCAATTCATGATACTTTCAATCTTGTTATCCCACTATTTATCCTTGTCTACAGTGTTGAACCTTTTAATATGGTGGTATGTTTCTCCGCCTATTCTCCTTCAGCCTCCAATCATCGGGATGGTCTGGCAACTATATATGGGGTTGCTACCATCGCCAAGAATAATCACCTCTTAGTGATTCCATTCGAACTTCACTGCCTAATGCAGGGTTGATGCTACAGCTCCAGCAGCGTGGATCCATGGTCGTCTTAACAACAAGTTGTAGGATGCCGGGACGTCTATTACTTGAAAGTCAACGTCGAACCAAGTTGGCCCCATCTGCAGACATAGACTGATTTCTCCAATAGTAGACCTTTGGGACCCATCGAAGGCTTTGACATTGATGGCTCCATCTTTGATCTCGTGCAGGCTCTTTCCCAATATTCTGAGAGTTATCAAAGACAAATGTTGAGGCTGGATCCTCCGTCGATCAGGACTCTAGTAATAAAATAATCCTCATATTGCACGGTGATGTGCAGTGCCTTGTTGTGACTCAACCCTTCCGGTGGCAGCTCATCTTTGTGGAAGGTGATTTCGTGGCCCTCCAGTACTTGCCCTACCATATTTGCCATTTTGCCTCCAGTTATGTTGCTGGGCACATAAGCTTCGCTCAGTATCTTCATCAAGGCATTTTTGTGTGTGTCAGAGCTCTGCAGAAGAGCTAGGATGGAGATCTGCGCTGGAGTTTTGTTCAACTGCTCAACAACCGAGTACTCCTTAGCTTGTATTTTCCTCCAAAGATCATCGGACCCAGTTTGAATAGGCCATCCAGAGGCTTGTTTGTTGGACTCATCTAGGTGTTCTGAAGTGTAAACCCTGCCTGTTCTGGTCATACCCTGCGCAGCAATTGCTTCTCCAGTTTTGGCCTTTCCTCTCCTCCTAGCTTCAGCTGTGTAATCCCATGGTATGGCATTTGAGTGGAATGGTGTTATGTCCGACATTGCTACAGGAATAGGAACCCTTGGTGGAAACACAACAACTTCAAAGGGTGCAGGTGCTTTTGGAACTCCAAACTCAACCTCATTTGGTCCGGGCGCCTTTGCAGAAGAAGGTGCTTCAAATTCGAAAGGTATAGACATGTTTACTTCATCGTCCCTGGAGGGCTGATTCTGCACAACAATTGGGTTAAGTGTGACCACTGGTTTCTTTGGCTCATCACCCTCAGCAATTAATCCTATCGACCCTTTGGGGTCCCAGTCATCTTCAATCTCAATCATGTGAATGTCTCTACCTTTTTGGTTAGGCAGAGGGCTGTTGTGAACATTAGGAGCAGGCTCCTTTGCGACGATGACCTTATTGCCGATCAGGGTTTGAATCTTGTCTTTCAATGAGCAGCATTCGTCAATGGTATGTCCCTTCATGCCAGAATAGTACGCACAGGTTTTGTTCGGGTTGATCCATTGGGAAAGATTTTATGGAGTTATGGCTGGGATAAGGGTGATTTAACTAGCAGCTTTAAGTCTTTCGTACAGCTGGTCAATTGGTTCGATGATGGCTGTGTATTGTCAGGGAGTTCTACGGTTAAAACTTGGCCTAGGTCTAGGGAAATTTTGGCGAGTGAGGGGTGATTGGTAGTGAGGGGTTTGGGTATTATAAGCTTGGTAGATAGGTGCGGGTTGAGAGTATCTGGGTGAGGTGGGTTGATATGTGAGAGGTGGAGACGATTGGTAAATGGGTGGCGGATTTTGGTAGGAGGGTGTGGGTGCTTAGTAATTTGGGAAAGGCTGATATGTGAGTGGAAGTGATGGGTAAGTGTGGTATTTCAGTGGTGATTTGGCTCCCTCTGCGACCATCACGGCGCTCACATCCTTCTTCTTGGACGTGTCACCAGACTGTAAAGCCTTGTTGGTGGCCTGTAATGCTTCAAGATTAGTAACCATAACATTCTTAATGCCTTCCTCAATTCTTTCCCCCAGCTCGATGATATCGGATAGTTTCTGTCCCTCGATCAGTATCAACCTGTCGTAATATTGTGGATCCTGAGCCCGGATAAAGAATCTGTTCATCCGTTCCTCTTCTAAGGTCCGCCTAACCTTAGCAGCCTCTGATCTCCAATGACTAACATACTCGCAGAATGTCTCTGTAGGTTTCTTCTTCAAATTCTGGATGTAGAATACATCCAGTGCATTCTTTGTATTGAATCGGAACCTATCCATGAAATCTGACGCCATACCTGCCCAGCTTGTCCACTTCTTGGGGTCCTGGATGATGTACCAAGATAAGGAATCCCCTTTTAGACTCTTCATAAAGAGCTTCATACGGATCTTCTTACTTTTCCGACTCCAACCAGTTTGTCGCAATATGTCCTTAAATGGACTTTGGGATCACCTGTGCCATCGAACATTTTGAACTTGGGAGGTTTCTACCCCTCCGAAAGTTCAAGATCTAGCTGAATGTAGAAGTCCTCGTAATTCAGTCCCTCAATACCTTTGTTTCCTTCCACGCCCTGGACTCGGCTGGGCAACTTCTTGAGTTCTGTGGCCAAGTTTCTGATAAGAGAGTCTTTTTCATCAGACTCAGGTGCACTTGAGATTGGTTGAGTGTAGTAGGGGTATAGTATCCACATAGATGAGAGTGTTGTGAAGGTGGTCGTTTGAGGTGTTCAGTGGTTCAGGAATGAGTAGTGGAGTGTTATTGAGTGTGGCATGTGTTGCAGTGTTGAGCATGAGTGGGTTGTATCTGGGGTTGTGGGGTGTTCTGTGGAGGTGCAGGATTTTGGGTGTTAGGAAAGTGGACATCAGGAGCGATGAAAGATAATGATAGGTTCGCCAAGTTCCGAACCTGATCTAGTTCTTCTTGGAACTTCAATAATTTCTGCTCAAGCTGGGCAGCAGTTTCCTTAGCAACCGGGGTACCCTGAGGAATCTCAGTTCTTTCAATTTCCTTTCTAGTGCTTGAATCTCCCATTCTACCTTTGTTCTTGTTCCGGATAGGACTCGAAGAAGGAGTAGGTGGAGGGCCCTTGGATCTTGTGGAGTATGATGATGGTGCCAGAATGCACGAACTAACCTTTAGGGAGGGGAATAAAAATAAAAAAAAATAAAAAGGTAATAAGTTAGTGCGGGTCATGAGAAGAATGTTGCAGTATCTAAACACATTGTGCAAGAATGTAAATTGCGTCCTAATTTGGGTGCCCCGTTGTGCCCGAGGTAGACCTAGCGACACATTAATTTGGAGAACTTATAACGCTAAATGCCTCATTTTATTGATAAAAATAAGACGAATCCAAGATGACACTAAATAACAGAAAGTAAAATGTCACTAATAGCGATTGGCCTTATTACATCATTAAAATAAAAGACTCCTAACTACTTGATCCCAGAAGGACTTTCCCCAGATTCGGCATCTTTGTCTCCCTCGAACAGCTTCAGTAGCTCGCGTAGTTCTAGCAGTAAATAAGCTCGGGCCAAATTGTCCGCCTGCATTCCCTTCATCGTTTTGACAGTCTTCAATCCTCTTGATGAACTTTCCTTCCAGCTCCACTAGACCCCGCTCCAAATACTCTAGTCGTTTATTGGCACTGACATCCATATCTTTCCACTAATTTAGCAGCCTTGGGTGAATGTTGGTTACAATGCCAAATCTGGGGACTTTATGCCTCATTTTCTGCAAAACAAAGTGTTAGGCCCTTACCTCACCGAACTCGATTATTTAAACCATTAATTAGCATGGCAAGCATTTAGTTCTCCAAGTAAATGCGCAGAACATGGTGGTGTCCATTTGGGTTTCAAGGAAACCCGGTGGACTTTGGACAAGGCTATCCTAACGAGTCATTATGTGGACAATATAATTGACTTGGCTAGGTTTGACCATGATGCATGTACAGTTTAAACAGAGTAAGGTTTCTATTGGGGTATTAGATAGGTACCGTTGAGTGGATAACTCAAGAGGAAAAAGCACGGAACCGTCGACTGCACCGCTGATCAACTGGTTTTACCGCAAATATGCCTTTGCCAAATTTAAAGGGTGATAATAGTGGAAGAGCACAACCACTCATTATAAGCTTTGCTATGGTATTTGTTTGGCATGAGTGGAATATGATGTTGAACATGCAATTTACAAGAATGAAAAAAATTGACATGTATTTCCACGTTCATAAGATAAATGATTACAATAATTGCTTGTAATTACAACAATATTGAAATAAAGCAGTAAACGAAAGCAGTTAAAGGAAAGAAAAGACATGAAGTGCCAAGTCAATTTCATAGTGGAAGAATATAAGACAGTAAATAAGACAATTAATGAGATACTAAAGTCACAAGCAGCATGCAATAGTAAAAGCCTAAAGATTCCCCAGCAGAGTTGCCATGCTGTCGACGCCCCCTTTTTCCAAATGGAGTTTGAAATCGGGTATACGACATTTGGGAGGAAAACTCTATTCCCTTGCGAGAATTGGGTTTTTGGAGTTTGGAGAGTTGCCACCTAATGATTATAGTACATTAGGACACTATTAAGAAAGAATTTTGAGATGAAGAACCAGAGTCTGGGTAAGGGCTCGAAATTATCTCGAGGGGAAGGTGTTAGGAACCCCTAAAGTTCCACTAGTGTGGTTCCCGGCCATGATGCAATTGTGACTTTAAGCAAGTAGAAAATAAAGAAGAGGGTTTTCACATAGTATTGCAAACAAGTTTAAGAATTTGAAAAAAAAAGAAAAAGAGTAGGAAATACAAGAACTTAGTTTGAAAGAAAACTTAAAAAAAAGAACAAGTAAAAGGTAAAAGGGGTCCTAGGTTTGTAAATAATATGGATCACATCAACGCAATACTCAGCGTACACTCCTTAGAAAAGGGGTCGCACGTGATATTAGCGCACCGATCATCATATCCATATTCTACCCTTCCATCCCGTTAAGGTATTAAAGCACGGAAGGTCTCGTTACCTATTGCATGCTAGTACCCGTCCAATCCTATCAGTCCCGGAGACATTTGGGACTACCAATCCTAAAGGGAAAGGGGTTTGGAGCCTTTTGAGAGTTTTCAAAGGACTAAATACTAAGGCGTCAGTCAAAACACATAATGCAAGTAAGGGGAGAGCAAATAAACAAGTAGGGCTCAAGTAAGCCTCCTTAAATCAGATAAAACAATAGAGTTTAGCATGTCTCGCACGTACCGATTTAGTCTTAAATTAAAGTGATAAACGGACTGGTTCAACACATATTTTTAGACAGGAAGTCCTCATTAGGCTCGCTCAAATGCAGTTGTCAAAAACGGATCCAATTGATTAATTAACCCTTTGTCTATGTGTTGAATAGGACTAGCAATTTCGAAAAAGCAAACTGATTATAAAAGGTTACCAGTTGTAATCAGAGTAAAATGAGTTTCATAAAAGAATGTCCTATTTTGAAAAGGTTTAACAGAAATGAAATGAACTTCAGAGGTCTTGCAGACTAATTGAAAAAAGTTTCACGAATCTTATCAGAAAAGAGTGAGTTTTAGAAAAGTGCCAATTTATTTAGAAAAGATTTGTTCATTTACGAGGTTCAGAAAAAATTTAGAATACTGCCAGCTTTACCAAAGTAAATACTAATTTCAGCGATTGGTACTGTTTTGAACGAATGAGACGGTTTAGATTAAAAGTTCCTATAGGCATGCTTTCTATGCGTTAACTGATTTTAACACTTTTTCAAATGTTAATAGAAGCCTGATAAACAATGATATCAATATGCTATTTTATTATTAAACCTAACTGTTTGCCTAACGACGTTATTATATGCAGAAATGCAAGCCCCTATAGGCATGGTGTCTATATGCTTAGCTGCAGAAGATTAGAAGTTAATCCCTATAGACATGCTTTCTACATGTGAAGTTGCACAGATCAGAAGTTAAATCCTATAGACATGGTTTTTATATGTGAAGTTGCACAAATCAGAAATTAAATCCTATAGTCATGGTTTCTACTCTTTTTGCATAAAGTAACCCCCTCCCTTTTTTCACTAAATTCCCATGAGTTTATACAAATTATTTCAGACCAGTAAAATAAGACTGAAATTAAAAGTACATCGGAAGCTATCAGCTACATCCAAGCAGCCTAATTCAGACTTAGTATCTAACTATATGAGATTGAACCGCTTCCGAGATCATGGTTTCCGAAGCTTTCTCTTATCTAGGGTGTTTCAGAGATCCAAGGAGTTTCAGGAACTCTAGGCAGTGCTTACATCCAAGATATTAATCAAAATGAGTTATAGTACAGTGTGGAAGAGACAACCCTCAAGTGTCCAAGTTCAAAGGGAGCTCAGGGATCCCAAGGCAAAGCTCACAAGAGAGGGGCAAAACTTAAGTTCTAAGAATGAGTGCAAGTGCAATAGAGGGAGGAGGGGTTAAGGAGTTCCAAGGTAGGCCGGTGGTCATGCCCAGCCATAAGGTAGTCTGGCACACCCCTGACCAGCCTGTTCAGCCAACAAGTAAGAGTATGGACCTATTGAAGGTCAGACTATGGTCTGGACAGTGATTAGGGCACTGCCAGAACAAAGTGTCAAACTCAGCGACATATAAATGGAAATGGAGATGGGAATTGAGAGAGTTTAGGACTCGGGGAGTCCAGTTCATGTCCATGAACAACAACATCAAATGTTGTCATGTTTTCTAAACCATAGCTCAAACATATAAAGGGAATTGGGGATAGAGATTCATGTAGGAGCATAGCAAAAAAATAAACCAACTTGCAAAAAAAAAAATTACATTATGGAAGCAGTAAACCAAACAAAGAATGGACTGAAGAATAAACACATAGGGGAGTGAAAGAAATTAACAAAGTGACATACCAATTTTAAGAAAAATAAGCAAAGAAGGCAGGATTCTTGCAATGCAAAGCCACAATCGGAGAACCTTTATGCTTGTGAGTTCAGGGAACTCGAATATTTTTTTTTTTAAAATGCTGAGTGTATTTGAGAGTAAGAAGTAACCAGATTGATTGTGTCAAAGTCGACTGTCAGAAGTACAAAAAGGGCAGCCCCTTTTATATTATAGAGAGGCAAACAAGAAAGGTAAGAAAACCTTTAAAAATCGGTCTGAAATATTCTCCTTTTAGTCAAGGGATTTAATTTCAAACGGAAAAGTGTAAACAAGGAAAGGAAATTTGAGTAAAATCCTTCGCGGTAGCATAAGAAGGGAAAATACATGAGGTATATTTAAGGAAAAGTTTCAATAGTACTTGATTTGTAAAAAGAAAGGAAAAGAAATCAATCAAACAATTAACAAAATCAAAGTACCAGGTTTTAAATCGAATGAACCAAACCAGAAATAGGTAAACAGGGCTTAACCAAAGAAAATCAGTGGCAATCAGTCAATACCCTATCAATGGGATCCAAAATCAATCAAGTAATCACCAAAAACCCTGAAAGAGGAATTTCTCGCATATAAAGCAAACAATTCAAATAGAAGAGTCTAATATTGAAGTGTTTGGAATCATAAACAAAAGAATACGAGTTCATCCAGAGACTCATAGTGAGTCTGAAGGTACAGGGTTCCCAAAGTGGAACCCTAATTCAATTTACCATGAAATCCCCAAATTCTAGGGTTTCCCCCTCGAATCAAACACAGAAACGAGAAGGCAAGTGAACAGACTCAAGGAGTCTCATGAGAATCAGGAAAATACAATAGCAGGATTGAAACAATCAAAGAAAGAAAACCACTTTAAGGCATGAAGAACATGTTCAGAAAACTTCGGAACTTAAGAAAGGATGTGGGTTTAAACAGAACAGGCGAAACATGCCTAACAAGAACACAAACATAGTTCAGAAAAGCAAAACATCAAGAAACTCAGTAGTAAATACGCATGGTAGAAGAGTGAGAAAAACAAACTAATCATGTGAGCATACATATAAAAGTAAAAAGACAATACATGCGTAATAGATGAGGAAAACATACGAGCATAATACAGACAAACATCTAAAAGAAAAGAACAACAAGAATCGAAAGACTTTCAGAAACCCTAATTTGAAAAACCAACGATTTTGAAAAGGAAATTCGGGAAAAACACTCAAAACGTCAAATATAGCATAGGTTCAACACAGATCTAGGCAAATAAACGAAGAAAGAACTCGAATAGTTTAGGGTATCTAAGAAATTCTAGAAAATGAGAAAGGATTGGAAGAACAAGATCAGATCTTGAGTTGAAATGATCAGGAATCAAGCTTCCAGTGCTTGAATATGCCGGAACGTGGCCGAAAAACCACGGATCTACAGATCTGGGATGGTTTTGAAAGAGGACCATCGAGGTCAAGCCTCCAAACTTTGAGTATCTTAGGCTCAGGGGTGATAGAGGGTGAGCACAGGCCATCCATGGCTGGAGGCACCATGGATTCCGGTGGAAATGAGGCGAGATAAGGTGGGAGGAGATTAGGGTTAGAGAGAGGTTAGAGAGCATTTCAGAGACAAGGGGTTTCAAGGGCGGCAACCTTGTGTAAACGACCTAGGGTTAGAGGGGTTGGGTGATTAAAAAAGGAAAGGAAGGATATTGGACGTTGATCAAAATGATCAACGGCTCAGATTTAAAAGAAAACCGGGCGGGTTTAGCAAACCAAATTGGGGGCTAAAATTGAAATGGAGAAGGGCTGTTATTGAAATAACAATAGGCTAAGTGTTAAATAGCCAAATTTCCCCTTTTTTATTTTAAAAAATAGTAACAATAATTTTAAAAGCAAATTAAACATACTGAGAAAACAAATACTATATAAATGTTAATTTAAAAATACTAAAAATAATTTTATAATTATAAAATGCTATTAATCATAAAATAGGCTATAGTTTCAATTACATACAATTTAGCTTTTAAAATACCAAATAAATTTGTAAAAATATACAAATATTACCTTAATTATATTTTTATGTAAATATGAGTAGAGAATACATTATTCATAAAAAATGATAATTTGGGAGTAAATATTGATTTTTTGTTGTTAAAAATAGACAATAAATTGATTTAAAAACTTTAGAAAAAGTAGCAAAAATGCCAAAAACTTAGCTATGCTTATATATGCCTATATAGACTATTTTGAGGATATTTTGAATATATAAAATGTATAGGAAAAAAGTGGGTATCAACAACGCCCTCCCTGCGTCCACATCTCGGAATCGGATAAAATTTACATCAATGGAATCCTTATCCTCCCATGAGTTCATGCATACCAAATTTACCAAAATCCAACCACCAATGAACCCTCAAACCCCTAATTTTTGGTCTCCAAAATCAAGCCTAGTTCTTCAATTTCAACCACTAATTTTCCATCAATTACAAGCCTAATCCATAAGATAACACCATAGTAACGAGTTTTATGTTCAAAAATCTTACTCAATGAAGTTCCCTTGAATTTTCTCTTCAAAATCTCCCAAAAAGCTCCACAGCCGTCTTAAAAATGGTGAAATAACCAAAGATTTAGGAAGGAAACCTTTTATATTTTCTGGCCCAGGCTTTTTGCACCTGAGGTTCCTACATGGTACCTGCGATACCGCATTTGCGGCCAAAGCACCGCATATGCGGTTTTCACTTAAAACCAAAATTTGCATCTACACCTCACCTTTACCTGCGGTCTCGCAGGTGCGACCGATCATCCACACCTGCGCTTCAGCCCTGCATGCCGACTTTCGCATCTGCGGCTAGACTTCCACTTCTATAGGCCTGCACCTGTAGTCCCCAAGTCGCAGGTGTGATTTTGACAGCAACAATAAAACTTCAACTGCCAATTTTAACTCAAAAACTCCCGTTAACCATACGAAATTACCCCCAGGCCCTCGGGACCTCAACCAAAATCACGAGAAAATGATAAACCACCTTCCATACTTCTACCGATACTCAAAACACCTAAAACAACATCGAAACATCGAATTAACCATGGATTCAAGCCTAAAAACTCTAAAGGCTTCCAAATTCCACTTCTGATCAAAAAGCCTATCAAACCTAGTCCGAAATATTTAAAATTTTGCACACACATCCCAATGACATAACGGATCTACTGCGAATTTTGAAACTCTAATCCGATTTCGATATTAAAATCTTACTACCGAACCGAAAACTTTAAAAATTTAACTTTCTGCATTTCAAGCTTAATTAAGCTACAGACACACAAATCACAATTCAAATACACTCCTAAGCACTAAATCATTCAACGGAGCTAACAGAACCGACGAAATTCCATTCCAAGGCTATTTTCACACTACTCCGACTACAGTCGAAATTCTAAAGCTTAAACTCTCATTTAGAGACTAAGTATCCCAAAACACTCCGAAACTCAAAACTAAACCTCCCGACAACTCAGAATAGCAGAAATAAATACAGGAAAAGCAGTTAATAGGGGATCGGGGCGTTAATTCTTAAAATGACCGGCCAGGTCATTACATCTTCCCCTTGTTAAAATATTCGTTCGTCCTCGAACGAGCATAAAGACATCCCTAAAATAGTAAAAAGATGAGCGTAACGGCTGCGCATATCCTGCTTGGTCTCCCAAGTGGCCTCCTCGACCCGCTGATCTCTCCACTAAACCTTCACTGATACAATGTTCATTGACCTCAGCTTTTGAACCTGTCTGTCCAATATCACCACTGGCTCCTCAACATAAGATAGATCCTTGTCGAACTGGACTAAACTAAAATCCAACACGTGCAACGGATCACCGTGATACCCCCGGAGCATTGAAACATGAAATACCGAATGAACTCCTGCCAAGCTGGGAGGTAAGGCAAGCTCATAAGCAATCTCCCCAACCCACCGCAATATCTCAAAACGGCCAATAAACCTCGAACTCCATTTCCCTTTCTTCCCAAATCTCATAACGACCTTCATAGGCAAAACCCGCATCAAAACCCACTCTCCAACCATATAGGAAATATCACGAACCTTCCAGTCCGCATAACTCTTCTGTCTGGACTGTGCTGTACGGAGTCTATCTTGAATTATCTTGACTTTCTCCAAAGCGCCCTATACCAAGTCTGTGCCTAATAACCTAGCCTCGCCCCGTTCAAACCAACCCACAAGGGATCTACATCGCCTACCATACAAAGCCTCATACGATGCCATCTGAATGTTGGACTGATAGCTATTGTTGTAAGCAAACCCAGCCAGTGGCAAGAACTGATCCCAAGAACCTCCAAACTCCATCAGACACGCACGAAGCGTATCATCAAGAATCTGAATAGTGCGCTCGGACTGTCCATCCGTCTGGGGGTGAAATGCTGTGCTCAACTCCACCTGCGTGCCTAACTCATGATGTACAACCCTCTAGAGCCGTGATGTGAACTGAGTAACTCTATCTAAAATAAAAAAACTGGTATACCATGCAGACAGACAATCTCTCGGATATAAATCTCCGCCAACCGCTCCAAAGAATAGGTGGTACACATAGGAATGAAATGCGCGGGCTTGGTCAGCCAATCCACAATCATCCAAATGGCATCAAACTTCTTCAAAGTCCGTGGGAGCCCAACTATGATGCACATGGTGATCCACTCCCACTTCCACTCCAGAATCTCTATCTACTGAAGTAATCCACCCGACCTCTATTGCTCATACTTTACCTGCTGACAATTAAGACACCGAGCTAGAAACCCAAATATATCCTTCTTCATCTGACTCCATCAATAGTGCTTCCTCAAATCCTTATACATCTTCGCGGCACCCGGATGGATGGAGTACCGCGAACTATGGGCCTCCTCTAGAATCAATTCTCGAAGCCCATCAACATTGGGTACACAAACCCGACCCTGCTTCCTCAATACCCCATCATCACCAATGGTCACATCTCTAGAATCACCCTCCAAAACCCGGTCCCTAAGGGCACACAAATAAAGGTCATCACTGCTTGAATACAATCGAACAAGGAAGACCAAGAAACCACACAAGCGAGGACCCGACTAGGCTCCGAAAGATCCAATCTCACAAACTGACTGTCTAAGGCCTTAATATCCATCTCCATGAGCCTATCTACTACTGGTAAATAAGCCAAACTCCCCAAAATCTTCGCCCGATGACTCAAAGCATCAGCCACCACATTGGCCTTTCCTGGGTGATAAAAAATAGTGATATCACAGTCCTTCAATAGCTCTAACCACCTCCCCTGACACAAGTTAAGGTCCTTCTGCTTGAACAGATGCTGCAAACTCTGGTGATCAGTATAAATCTCACAAGGCACACTGCACAAAAAATGACGCTAGATCTTCAAGGCATGAACAATAGTAGCTAACTCAAGATCATGGACTAGGTAATTCTTCTCATGAGCCTTTAACTGTCTGGACGCATAGGCATTATCCTACCGTCCTGCATCAATAGCGCTCCAAGGCCAATCCTCGAGGCATCACAATAGACAGTATAAGACCCCAAACCGGTAGGCAATATCAAAACTAGGGCTGTAGTCAAAGCTATCTTGAGCTTTTGAAAGCTCTTCTCACTTTCTTCCGCCCACTGGAACGGAGCACCATTTTGGGTCAGCCCGGTCATAGGTGCTGCGATAGATGAAAATCCCTAAACAAATTGACGGTAATAACTCGCCAAGCCAAGAAAATTGTGGATCTCTGTAGCTGAGGATGGTCTGGGTCAACTCTGTACTGCTTCCACTTTCACCAGATCCACCTTTTATCCCCTCACTCGATACCACATGACCCAAGAATGCCACGAAATCTAACCAAAACTCACATTTTAAGAACTTAGCATATAACTTCTTCTCTCTCAAAGTCTGAAGCACTATCCTCAGGTGCTGCTCATGATCTTTCCGACTTCGGGAATATACCAGGATGTCATCAATAAAGACAATGACGAATGAAGGTTACTGGGGCATTGGTTATCCCAAATGACATAATGAGGAACTCGTAATGACCATACCGAGTCCTGAAGGCAATCTTTGGGATATCTGGCTCTCGAATCTTCAACTGATGATAGCCTGAACGTAAGTCAATCTTAGAAAACACACAAGCACCATGTAACTAATCAAATAGGTCATCAATATGTGGCAAATGATAACGGTTCTTTACTGTAACCTTGTTCAACTGGCGATAATCAACACACATATGTATAGAAACATCCATTTTCTTCACAAACAAGGCAAGAGTACCCCAAGGTGATACACCGGGTCGAATGAAACCCTTATCAAGTAATTTTTATAACTGCTCATTCAATTCCTTCAACTCAGGATGAGAACGGTGTGAACCATGGCCCGATTGTGGCCCACGATGAACTTGGCGAGCTGACTGAGCATGTCTGAATGAACGACCTCTATCGTGCTGAAACTGACCTCTCGAAGGAAGACCACCAAAACTACAAGATCTTGGAGGTTTCTTGTCCTCCCTCTCATCTCTCTCCTGGAAACAAACGGACTCAATCTCTTGGGCAATATCAACAACCTCCTTAAAGTAGCACCTGACATCATGAGAATCCAAAGCTGATATGTGAGGCCATCAACGAACCTCCTGATCCTCCTCTATCCGTAGGAACTAATCAAACAACATGACGAGATAACTACGAGAACCTCATCTCATACTGCATCACAGTCATATCATCCTAATACAACTGTTCGAACTACCTGCGCAGCTCTTCCCTGCAAGACTGTGGCATATACTTCTAAAAAAAAGAGAGCAAAGAACTGCTGGCAAGTAAGGGGCGCTGCCAACTAGGCCTACGCCTCTCATTAGCCTCCCAACAAGTGAAGGCAACTCCAAAAAACTAAAAAAGGAGTAAATGCGGCCCCACTTGTCACGACCCAAATCGATGGGCCGTAGTGAACACCCGGTACCTTACTCAACCGAGTACGTACGTAACGTATCTTTCATTTTATACTATCATAGGTAAATAAACAGAGAGGCTATAATGAGATACGTACAATAAAATATGAATACATACTCAACATTGGACGATCCAACATGTAATCCAAACTTATACATATGACGTACAAGCATGTAAGGCCAAAATAACCACTCGTATACTGAACATAGGCCGATACTGCCATACAAAATTTTATGTACATGATATTTCTCTACAAGCTTCTAAGAATACACATCTAAATCATACTAACCAAACAAGCAACTCCGAAGTAAATAGAGCACACCAACATCTTCTGTTGCGTTGATAACCTACTTGGAGGGATCTCAACCTATCTATCGGGACCTGCAGGCATGAAACACAATGTCCCCAGGCAAAAGGAACGTTAGTACAAATAATGTACCGATTATGTAATGAATGAAAATCAGTAAATAATTGACATCGAAAAGCGATATGGAGTAAAAGACTCGACATTTACGTTTTCATAGCTCTGTAAATCATTTTATTTTTATAATATCATGTATATGCATATAAATGTAATACTGTGCATAGGTATATGTGTTTATAATATCATCAAGCCTCTAAGGACATCCCATCATATCATCTCAGCCACCGTGGGCAAATCATCAACGTATACCAGCTGATCAGGTAGTGGTACGTATA